>JBBPCS010025247.1:0-18664 GCA_037974645.1 Hollardia meadi
ACCTTTACAGAAGGATCAATGATGGTGCAGAGGATTCCGACTTTCATGAAGCTATTAAAGCCCATGATACACACTCTGCACAAGATGTGGAGCCGGAGAGATGGAGGGATTGCACAGAGGAGGATAAGGCACATGAAGGATCAAGTTAGAATGACGTAAACTGGGGGGAAAAAGCCTCCCTATCTGGGGCTAACACACTCATGTCCAGGATGTGTTGGTATTAATGTGGAGGTTCACCTCACAGTGACATCATTAAGGTTTTTGGTTTTTTTCACGGGCATATTGATCGCAATCAGTTCTTTATGGATTAACATTTTATCAAATGGATAATATGTTAAAGGCTGTTAGGCCTGTTCTTTTTCGGTAGATAGCACAACTTTAGTTCGAAATAGTCTGAAATAAATAAAAAAGTTACTACCTTAGGATCGTTGCATGCTGTTCTGTGCTTATTTCCGTGCTACAAACCTCCCGTAAAAAAGTATGTTCTTTATTCTTCCCAGTCCTCATGATGTACTGTTTTTGTAGTTAGTTTATGAAAATATAACATAAAATAATGCCTTGATATGATGCCTTACCAGCACTAACTAAAGAAGTAACTTAACTTTGTGCCTTGGGACAGTTGTGTATTCCACAGCACACAGCATTTTTAGTATGCAAACTGACTGTGTTGAGTGTTGAATGTCTCGCGTCTCTCTGATATGTCTCCGTGTCCAAATTACAAATAAAAGGGGAGAAATATTATTTCAGAAATGGGACGTCTAGAAGCATTCCAGTGACCCTATAAGGCTGCATTGCTTCAATTAAGTTACTAAACCTTGGTCATGAAGCTCGAAGGTACCAAGATTGCTAAGGCTAACAAGCCAGGCTATTGCAGCGTTTACACCATAGACCATATGAGACGTACCGAGCGTTCACAGAAAACAAAGCACATTTTTTCCCTTGTGTTATTGAGTTTGACTGCAGGATAATTTATGACTATTTGCACTGTGTGCACGAGTTTGACTGCAGATTTATTCGCCTAAAACAGCCATAATACCTGAAGTCATTGAAGACATTGGCTGAAAGCTTCTTCTTCTTTTTTGTACTAGGCTGTAAACATGTTTATTTCCGCTCTAAAGTTGGGCATTTTAACATTAGGTCTTATGGGCATTTACTCATGAATTGAATCACTAACATGAGCAGAGAAAAGTTAAACCTTAACGTACGACTGTGTGTCCAATGTTACGTGGTGTGTGTGTGTGTGTGTGTGCAGTCAGAAGTGAGTATTTCAGCCCCCCTCACCCATACTTAGAAAATCCAAGCACACAGGTTGGATGAACTATTAAGGTGGCTTCCTGCAGAAAAGGTGTGAACAGTTTAAATGTCACTGACTTTCACATCAGCTTATGCCCTGCTGTTACATTGCAGTTAACTGGCATGGCAAGGTGTATGGAGGAACACGTATTTGTGTTCTGCTCAAAGTGATGATCAGTGACATTTTCCTACAAATTCATGTCTGTTTTGCGACTCAAGACTGTCAGTAAAACACTGCGATTCAGTCTTATACTGTTAATTCTACAAATAATATGCATCTTACTTTTGAATCTATTGTCAAAGGTTCTGCCTGTGACAACAGATTGCTACTATGTTAGTGTAAAAATCTGGCTTCAGTTTGTAATATGTGCACTGGTGACAGATGTAGCAATGCTGTATAAAACGGGGCCAAATTCAAACAGATGAAGGTGCGGCACAAATTTGCCTTTCATTTTACTCACAAGTCATCATATGTGTGAAATCATTTGATTTGCTCAGGCAATAGCTGATTAAGCATTCAGCTCAGCTCAACAAGCTCATGAAAGACGTCAGAATGTTGCCTGATTGTCTGACAGAAACACTCATTAATTAACAAACCTCTCAAAATGTTTTCATAGGCAGCTGTTAAACTCCACATGAGAGCAAAATTATTTGTGCATCTATGAGATTACAATAGGCTTGGTTTCTAAAATGAATGCTGTAGGAGTAATTAAACTTCTAAAATGACAAAATCATGTAACCACATTAAAGATTGTTGTACAATAATCGTGATATGTTTGCATTCCCAAAGAAAATTGTATCCAAATACACATTTTAAAGCAGCGATTGGTGGGCCTTATAGCATCACCCAGTGGGCCAGTCTGTGGTGCGGTGAAGTTGAGCATGGTGAATTTGACAGAACTGGCAGTTCAGCATGCAGAGAAGCCACTGAAACATGCACAAGTATGACTATACTACTTGACTGTGGCGTCTGATAAAGAAAAATAAATGTGGAAGGATTGTTTCATGGAAAATGTTTTCATGGATACCCAGCCCTACCCAGATCTGAGTCCTAAAAGCATTAAATGCAGGAATCGTTTGACGTTTCAATACTACTCAGTACTGGGTTGTTCTGGTACTGATGCTCAACCCAACTGCCAACAACAGAAACGTATGCAGGTCTTACCTGAACCCTAGCGAGCACGTTTGGCTTTCCGCTGTAAATATGGTATATAGTCAATGTCTGCATGTGTTACATACAGAATATGTGAAATATTGGTGTGCAGCATATAAGTAAGTGAACATTTTTCATGTTACTTTCACAATATGTGTCTATCATAGCATGTTTTTTATGGTTATTTTAAAATGTTGAAGAAAAAGATGGAATACTGACAAAATGATGTTTGTTTCGAGAGATTGAGAGAAGGTATGAGTGGAAGATAATGATGAGAAAGAGATTGAATGTGTGGAGAGACAGGAAATAAGCAGGAAACTACAGAGAATTACAGAGAAAATGGATGAGCAAAGAAGGGAGCAGGAAAAGGGAGAAAAAAACGGCAACATCATAAGAATGGTGGAAGAAGCATCACATGAGCAAAAGGCACACGGTAGAGTTATTGGGGTATTAGAGGTGTGATTGTGTTCAACATTCAAAGCCACCCCCCCTGGGATTTTCTGAAGGGTTAATAATCAATGCCAACACATCGGGCCGGGCCAATTAACGCACAGCTAGAGATCTGCCATGACCTGCTAAATGGAGCGAGAGAAAGTGAAACGGGGAGAGAGATTGATTTTATTTATACAGAACTGCAACACTAGCTGACAGAAGAAGAAAATGCCTGTTTTGGTTGCTGATGTTATTCTTAAAAAGTCTTTATTAAATTGGGCAGATCAGAGAATCCAGGCACCGGAGAAAAAAAAGTGGTGTTCCAACATGATCTCATGGGATGGCGTATGAATAGCACGCCACTTTTAAGGCCATTTCACGCAATTTAAGCGCGTGTTATCCAAACGCATTTTTTGCTTTCCGCGTGTCATTTAACGTGTTCGCATTGGGTTTTTCTTGAGAATTTGTGCAAATGCGAAAAAACAATGTGAGATGACGTAGTATAAAGAGAGAGAAAGTCCGCACTTGGAGGAGGTTGGGGTGGGGGATGGGTCAAACGAGCAGTGAACGTTGACCCTGGAGACCGGAGTTTGCGTCCAGTGTGAAACCAAAAGTTGATATTGACCGGAGTTAATTCATGTTCGCAAGTTAAGTAATGTTTTTAACTTATGTCACATAAATAACGTAAGTTACGGGACTTACATAACATAACTAAACTGATTTTGACCCAAACCATGATGTTTTTTTTCCTAAACCCAACCAAGTAGTTTTAATGCCTAAACTTAACCAAACTGCGACTGAAGGTCACGTGACCAAGACAACAAATGTCACACAATAAAAGTCATCTGACGTTGTCGTTTCCTGCATGACTAAAACTCATAAGATGCAGACGGCGTTAAATGACACGCGAAAAGCAAAAAATGCATTTTGATAACATGCGAAATGACTTAAGACACTGGCGAGTTATTCATGCACCATTTGGTGAGACCAGGCTGGGTGTTCTACAATGGGAATATAGCCCCTACAGAGCATTTTGTGACCTTCTCGCCATCCCAGCTGAATAAAGTGCAGAGATGTGTCTGTATTCATTTTCAAGTTGCTGAAAGAAGAGAAAGAAAAAACAAAAGAGATGGGAGAAGTCTGTTTAGGTGGACTGTGCAAATGTATTTTTATTTCATATATTTCTTACACAACATATGCAGGAGATGGATAAGAGATTATGTCTGTAAACTGTAGCCTAATAGTTACATTATTGTGGTGTGGGGAACACACTGGAACATACACAATGTCATTCAGGGTAGGTCAGAAATGTGAAACTGGTGCAGTGAAAGACTCAAATCCTTGATTCCAATTAGAGAAATGATAATTAAAGGTACCCCGTAGAGACGTGTTATAAACAAGCACAGCTTATGTTCACATTCAGTGTTTCTTACCAAAATTCACTCTGGATGTCCTTGAGGCCTTATAAACATGTTGAACAAACTTCCTTCATCATAAGACCGCATGTAGCTATCTTTCTCAGTATTTCAAAAATAAATACATTTTTATATTGCTGGTATATTGCTGTTTCCTGCATGACCCATGTGCTTTCATGCATCTTCATTTTCATGTAAGCACAGTATGAGATGCTGAGGATCCAGCAAAGAGAAGGCAAAATTAGCATTCATTTTCAGTTGTTTTAGCTCTAATTTGTTTGCACTCACTCCTGTGTCTCTTCACCTGCTTAATGCCTGAATGCTAATTACCACAGTGAGTTTATCAGAGCTTTTTCACTGCATACAGACTCCTGGTGTGGCTGGAAATGGTGTTGATGAGAGCAGAGTTGTGAACTGGAAACCAAAGCAATGATCCAAAATTGACTAAACTGGCTCCACAGCTTCTGAGGGGAACTGCAAAGTCAAGTGAGAATTGTCTTTAGGTTCATCAAGCAACCTCTTTCACATTGCACATACATGTCACGTTGTATTTAAAAAAAATATTGATTAGGCCTGTTGCAGCTTTGAAGGTTTAGTAGCATCTAGCGGTGAAGTTGTAACAACTAGACACCCCTTGTTACACCCTCCTCTATGGTGGCTGCTAAAAATGTGAAAACCAAAAGACTCTCTCAATAGTAAGTGACTCCGTGGAAGATGACCTGCTCCCTCTGTCGATATAAAAGACTAATTTTATGGTAACAAAAACACAACAGTTCTAAGTTTCAGGTGATTATACACTAATGAAAACATAATTATGAATATTATATTCCATTTCTGTCCCTTAATCCCCCTAAATCATACACAGCTTTAAATTATCTTTGAGATTTGATTCTCATTGCCTTTTCTGCAGAGTATGCAAAGAACTGCATGCAACTTCTCCCTTGCAACACATTCAGCTTCTACTTTTTCTTTAGCAAAAAACAAACGAACACTGCAAGCTTTATGGCTTTATGGGCTCCAAGTGTGTTTTGGTGTCAAAATATCACACGGGTGCAACACACAAGTAGAACTGTCTTTTCTCCATTAGATATCTGATGTTGTTGTGCGTGCATCAAAGGGACCGGAATTCTGCAAATGTCACCTGTTAGTGTGTGCTGCTCAATCCTTTAAGTGTCGCTCCTTATTTGAAAAATCCTTACGATGTGTCTGAGGCTTTAGTCAACAAACACAAACTTTGGAATATTGACAGCAACTTTTTCGTTTTCTAGTTTACTTCTTCCCAGAAATAACCTCAAGTGAAACTAGTCCTGTCCAAAAAGCAGCAATTGTACAGACAACCCTCAAGATCAGAGCTAACATTTTTCATCCTCTGTGCCAGCGATTGGCATGGCCAGAGGCGTTATGTTTTCCAGTTGTCCGTCCAGGAGTCCATCTGTCCGTACTTACATACATACAGTACATCCCTCCGATTCTTGTGAACACAATATCTCAGGAATACTTTGGGGAAATTTCTTCAAATTTGGCTCAAACATCTACTTGGATTCGAGGATTGTACTGATTAGATTTTGGTTGTGAAAGGTCAAGGTTACTGTGACCTCACAAGGTACGTTTTGGGACATAACTCGAATTTCCCACAAATGACTGGTCAGGATAAAATGATGAGGTGATGTCCAAATGTCCAAAGGTCAACGTCACTGTGACATCATAATGTTCTGCAGAGGTGGGACCATTGTCTTGCAAGTCATGAGTCTCAAGTCTTTGCACTCAGGTTCCAAGTCAAGTCCCAAATTCTAAACATTGAGAAGACAGTACGTTTCCCAATGGGAATTATTCACTGGAATCGTACGTGTCAATATAGAGTAGTGATAACTCCCATTTTGCCAAGAACTGAACTAAATACCTTTTATTAAATTCCTTCAGAACACTGCAATCTTTTGCATTGTAATCAGGTGTAGTTAACGTGCTGTGGTGTTAAACACAGCCACAAACACAGCTTATTGTCCTGGACTCTGGTGTCCAAGCTGAATAACGTGAACACAAATAGCAGTGACAATAACATTGGCAATGTTTTATGCATAGTATAATCTACCCATTGTCACTTGTGTGATGTGAGTTGAGGTCATACACCTTAGTGTAACCCTTCAGTGACCTACAGCCACACTAAGTCAGAAACCTGGCCTGATGTCTTTGATCTGATCTGACAAAACATCCCCACTGGCCTCTACACTCCAAAGTCATCACATCAAAATTCATGAATGGAAAGCAGAGTGGAAACACACTGCAGAGAACATATTCTTCCACATCAGTGTCTTCTCCTCCTTTTACTTGTTTGCCCTTTTCCTCCTCATGTCTATGTAAAATTGGGATTTTGACTGATCTTGTCTGATCTGCCTTGTTTAACCATTGCAGTTTAATTGATACCAGAAACACTTTGGTAAAGGTGGTGAGTAAAGCAAGGGAATTACTGCCAGAATTGTTGGTCTCGTTCTGTCTGTAACAAATAACAAACCAGCAACACACAAAGCCATTTGGCATTTGCACGTTGATGAGTTTAACTGGGTTAATCATTCTGGTTTTGTTTTGTTTTTCCACACCCATTAGCAGGTGTTTAAAAGTCAGTTTTCCAAAAAAGTGGGTATGATGCCTCTGTTTCTCCCATGCTGGAAGATGAGTTCTGGTTGGACTACTTTCGTTATTATAGCCCACTCTCCAGAAGGTGCCATGTACCCAATGCTTCAGTTGGTCCAGGTGGGTGGTTTTGGTTCCAGAGTGGGGCCAATGTATGCCCGGCCCACCTCTAAGCAGGCTGTGGTGATATCTTGCCAACCCATCACGACCCCTTTTCTCCTCCTCAAAGCATGTGCGAGACTCAACTTATGTACAGGAGACCAGAGAGAAAGGTGTTTCTAAAAGTCTCGGTTCATTTTCCAGTACTTACAGTATGTAGCCTCTAACTGAATCTCTGTGGTTTGGAGTTTAGTTTCTCTCCTGCGCCCCTTTTTGTACTTTCATATATTTGCCTTATTTGACTGTTTTATCATGTTTTTTCAGCTGTAGGAGTCGTATTAAGTTACTGCTGGTGAAAACCCAACATTTCCTGATTATGCCGCTTCATAATAACAACCTTTGAAAAACAAAATTATGTTGGACCTTTATCCCGAAGAATTAGAACACCAAATTAATTATTAGAGTTTTGTTTGCAGCTATTGTTTAATACTGCAGGAGGGACGAGTACAGGTAGAAACAGGACAGTGAGATATGAGATGAGAAGCTGCAGACAAAGGTCTTGCTGCACCTTTTTAGCTCTCCTCCAACAGGTAAACAATTATTTTACTTGCCGTGCTGTGTGATGGAGAAACACTCATAGCAAAAATAACAGAGCAAATGAAACATGTTTATCCACTGTTTTACAGCCGCTCTTTTTCTAATCAGTGTCTAGATCAGCTCGCTGCTTCTTAACGTTGTAAACCTAAGATAAGCGCGTCATCAGTGAAAGACACACCTTCAAGCAGGTAGCCCAATTGTAATGGAAATGCAAATACCTTCCACACTGGGCTGCCGTGCAGAGTCAAACCGAGTCGAACCAGGCCGGCACTTTTGTATGAAAAAGCCCCATGACTGAAAGAAATATTCCCCTTAGCCCCGCCAGCAGACTTTTTTACCTGTCAGTTGAGCAAAACTCTTTCACACTATGCTTCCAGATGTCCGGTGCATGTCAACAAACCTGTTACAATATTTCTGGTGCTACCATTAACCGTTTTGTTTTTATGGAAGCTGCTGCCCTTATGTGTCCATTGTGGCTTCTGCGCTTTAGTTTAGGACATCACCTGACTGTTCGTGCTCAGCCATAATGCAGTTGTGGCCTTTCTCTCTGAGCCGTATAGAGCCCAATTGAGAGTGGCATCTCCAGCATGTGAAGCAGAACAGTTGAGCACATGCAGCGCTTTGTAATCTTGTCACACAACCACGCCTTTTTTGATGTTTGATGTTTCAGCGGTTCATCCTTAATGACTGCGCAAGCTCCTGCAAATTTTTTGTGTAGTTAGCTTTGGCTAATTGTTTGGTGGTGATGCCCTGAGCTCATTTTTAGAACTAGGGTTACAACACATAACTCACAGTAATAGGTCTAATCCCCAGAGAGCATGATACAATGATGTCCCTGTGCTTTAACATGCATTATGTGGGCGAGTTCTATTTGGTTTGCTTATAAAAATCTGGGCATTTTCCCCACTGCCCAACTCTGCTTACTCCGAATCTGCCACTCTTCAGAGTTTACTAGTCTCCAAGTGCGAACTCACTCCTCGATACCATAAGACTTTAACTTGGAGGTTCGTGCCAATTTAACCACAATATATCGTACTGCTTTTAATCCTCCCTATTTCACGCTAGATGGAACAGTCAGCCGCAAAGGCTTTTCACAGTACATTTAACGACCTGCAGGAAGACACTGCAGCTGCAAGACCTACAGACTTTACCTGATCATTACCTGAAGAGCATCAGTGCACACATTAACTTTTAAGAATGCCAGTCTTTGAATAGCATTTCAATAGTAAGTGGTTCAGCTTTCCTTCTTGAGTAGTTTAAGACTAATTTCTACAAATTCATTTGACAAAAGAGATGAGACTGTTGGTAATTGCATTAAGGGGCTTCCTTGTTGAACTGAGTGGAATTCTCTTTAAGCTGTCACACCATTTAAAGTCATAATGAAAAGGCAATTGTTTTCACGAATTCATGGTCTTTTTATCGCTTCATGCTTGTTGTGTCGAACACTTATTAGCAAACCAACACATTGAAACATTCAGGGGGGGGGGTTAAGGCTGCACTAATCATCTTTTTTTTTATTTTTAAATAAACAGTGAATCAAATCACTATGTGATATGAAAGAAGTACCTCATAACAATATTTTTCCCAAGAGCTCAGGGGAGATTGAGTATTGGACTTCCCCTCAGTAGGTGGCCAGAGAAAGGACTCCTCCAGAATGCTCCCTGTCTACATCATCACAAATCATATTCAATATTGTTTATCAATTTCGACTTTGTAACAATATGTCAATATTGTATTTACTCACCCTGCCACCCAGTTGCCAAAAATCAATATCTGCAGATATTTTCTTTCTCATTCTACATCTTCTTTTGTGTCTGGTGCTGGAGGTCATTCCTGGACAAAATGATCTGGTAAAGTAGAAGTGATGTTGAGTGGGAAACGTTCACTCTTAGCTAATAGCAGTTTGACAAAACAATCTTATCTCAAGGTCCACTGACTAGAACTGTCAACTTGAGACTTGCAGCTCAAGTCTGACTCGTCACTTGACTTTGACTGATATGCTGTGATATTTGACTTACTTGAGACTTGAATGGCTGAACTGGGAATGTGGAGCGGCTGTGTAAACATAGCCTGACATCGCACTTCATAATCTAATGAAGTGCAAAGTGATCTACCTATTATAAGTGAATTTGGCAGTTAAGTTGAATGCAGTCAATGTGTGTGCTTAGCTAAATATTGATTACAGATTTATGTATTAGGTGTTTATTACTTGAGTTTGAGGCTCAGTCATTCAGATTTATTGATTTACTTCGGTGTGTATTACTGCGACTTAGATGTTCAGTTCAACAGTTGTAATAATTATAATAATAGTAATAATAAACAATAATTATTATTATAATAAAATAAAAAATAAAACTCAGGAAAGGCTCTCCAGTAAAAGTATGTTTTAAGAAGGGATTTAGAAGATCACTGACTCAGCTGACTTGATCTCCTCGGGCAGATTATTCCAGAGCCTCGGGGCCCTGACTGTGAACGCCCTCTCTCCTTTAGTTTTCAGCCGGGCCTCTGGAACAGACAAAAGACCTCTGCCCGAGGATCAGGTAACCGGCGTGTTAGGTACCAAGAGGTCAGAAATGTAGCAGGGAGCAAGGCCATGAAGTAATCGGATAAATCCTAAAATCTATTCTAAAACATACTGGGAGCCAATATAAAGACGCTAAAACAGGAGTCATATGATCCTGTCTTAGTTCTGGTTAAAAGCCTGGCAGCTGACTTCTGTACAGTCTGGAGTCGATTTACAGATTTTAAGTTCAGGCAAGTAAAAAAAAAAAACTGTTGCAGTAATCCAGGCGTGATGAGATAATATGTAAAATGGTCTCTGTGTCTTTAAAAGTTAGGATGGGTCTGATTCCGGAGATATTTCTAAGGTGGTAAAAACATGACTGCACAAGCTTGGTGGTATGATGCTCAAAATTGAAATTACTGCCAAACCAGACACCAAGATTCTTTGCAAAAGGCTTATTGTTATTGTAAAAAAAAAAAAATCCAAAGATTGTTCATTTTTTGTGTTCCGCGGGGGTGGAGGTTGATATTAGCTGATTATTTGGCTTTTGACTTTTCCCTGCTCCTAACTCTTGTTATTATCGGCCTTTGAAAGTCCACTATGGGTCGACAGCATGTCAACTTTGAATTTGGTGCCACACATTGAAAATAATGTGGGTTTTTTTTTCTTTTAAAGTGGGACTGTTTGTTTTTTTCATTATATAAATCGCACATTTCGTCCATGTTCCATTCCACGTGTGAACATTCTTGTGAGCTTCCTCACGTAATACTGCGCATGAAGCATCATCATCCAATCTAAAGTGATTTAGACACACACATTCTCTGAGTGTATGCATTGGCTCTTATTTTTACATGTTTATATTGTGTAAACAGGATTTTAAAGCTGTAAAATACAGATGAGATTACAAATGTATAGATATACCAGAGTGGACATAATACCTTTATGAAATAAGTATTAACTCTGAAACCTTGTTATGTATAGAGAAGGTTAGGTAATTTGTAAATGCTGAAAATGACAGAAGACTCTGAGTTCAGTACTAACACAGAAACATGGAACAACAAGCTGTAACAGTGCAGTCAGGGAGGGCCCATTGTCTCTGCAATATCCATTCAGCTATTAGCTCGAGCCTTGATTGAATTTCATAAGTGAATACACAGTGTTTTTCTGTTTCATCTGCCGTTATTAGAGAGACCAAAAAATGAGGTGGCTAGCATGCTAATTGCTCAGTCATCAGGATACACCATGCTATATTATACATTGTTATCAATAAATTCTGCACATGACACATTGCCCTTTTATCTTTTGATCAGATCATTAGTCATAATCATGACTGTTCCGATTCAGAACACAGGACCTCAGCGTGATGTGTGAGGGCACAGGCCCTTCAATATCTGTTTAATATGCCGACAAGATCAGATAAAGCTTATCAGACTCTAGGGTCGGTACATTAGTAAGAAGGGGTCTAAAGGAGCAAATAACGGCAAATATTAAAAATATGACTCATGTGATGAACTGATTTAAATGATCTGTACATAGGAGTGATTCTTTTTCTTAACATAAAGCGCAGTGTCATCCAATGTGATCCATGCTTTTCTGAAAGTGATCAATTTAAATCATAAACCTTGAATGCATTGCAGTTTAACAGTCACTTCACTCTTTCACAGGTTTTTGGTCAAATGGGATGTTTGCATGAGCAGCCAGTGTCGCCTAATATTTTCCAGAAAATATCCCATACCTGAATGTCTGCAGGTTTTGTTTCTGGCAAACAGCCAACACTGTGTCCTGCAGCCACCATGTGTTCTGTGCATTGTCCTTGAATGTGACACCAAACCCCCTCAGGTGGTGTCAGCATTTATGGAGAAATCTGCCATATGCTATTATTATAGCCAGGACAGGTCCAATCTACTGTATATGTACACAAATTGGGCTTGCTTTACTGTGAGACAACCATCTCTATAGTTTGTAGGCTGCAACAGCGTGGCAGCACCCAACAAACCATAACCAAAGTAATCGTCCTGCAAATGGGAGGTTGAACAGGTTAGACAAGAAAAGGCAGGAATGCTCAGGCAGGTAAGACAACGTGACAAATGGAATGGGGAAAGTGTTTTCTTTCTTTCAGTATACACACACACTTAATTGGGCGATGAGGTGCAGCTGAGGAGGCAGGCACAAGTTCACAGGGCTGATGAGGTAATGAGCAACAGGTGTGTAGAGCAGGAGAATGCACAGGTGAAGGAGGGGTTTCTCTGACAAACACAGCTACTACAAATATGCTAGTTGTGTTTTAATAGTTGTGTTTTCGCGGCAGACATATTGACATGAAATAGCAGGTAAACACAGGTGTAATTAATTAAATTAGTTAAGGTTATGTTCCATTTGGTGCAGCAGAGTCTTTCCAGCGAGCCAACATGCAGTGTTTGACCCGAATAGAATGGAAACTTAATTATCATTGGTAACACCGCTGTGTGTTTTGTAAAACAGGTCTATTCAGGGTCAGGACGCTCCACAAGCCCAGTTCAGGGTTGTAACAAGTGTAAAACCATGTTTTATACACTACCGTTTTGAAGTCTTGAGTTTGCCGTCAGTTTTTGTTGTTTTTTTTAGCCAGAAGTGACCATACCAGATGATGCTGGGGAGGATATGCATGGCTACAACTTTATCCTGATTGGATCTGATGAAACCTAGGACATACTGTTTTAGCGACTTGTCAATCACAAGGTAGCTACGGCCTAAAGCATACCCAGCGTTATCAACTATTTTACTCCAGATGGGACCATAATTTACAAAATGAACATCATGCTGTATTGAAGAAGACTTGAAACAAACAACCAAAAACTCATTAGGACATTTTTTTACTGAGGTAATAAATCAAGTGAGAAGTACAGTCGTTTTCTCATAAGCTTACAAACACAGCTGGCTGTTAGAAAGAACGCAGGTTTAAGGCTCTTCCACATTGGCTTCACTTTATAGACCCAAAAGCTCTATACTATCTAAGGTTGGTTCAGGTAATGCACTGAACCCACTAGTGTCAGTAGCCAAAATTCATGTGGAGATTTAGACCGATCAGCCACAACATTAAAACCCCTGACAGTTGAAATGAATAACATTGACCAACTCACTACAGTGCAATATTCTGCTGGGAAACCCTGGATCCTGGCATTCGTGTGGATGCCAGTTGACACAAATCATCTGCCCAAACACCCTTGCAGATCAAGCAAACCCCAATGACGTTGGTCCAGCAGGACAATGAGTGCTGCCACACTACAAAAACTGCTCAGGAACAGCCCAAGGAACGTGACCAAGAGCTTACGGCGTCCACCTGGCCTCAAAATGCCCACAGATCCAAATCTGATTGAGCTACATGGGACGTTTCTTAGAAATTACGATCCATGGAGTGCTGTTGGCATGAGGGGGTTTACTGAAACAATGTTTGGGTGGGTTTTATGGGTGAAAGAACAGCCACATGAATACCAGGACCCAGGGTTTCCAACTAGAACATTGTACTGCAGCCATGATCAGTGTCATTCACTTCATCTGTCAGTGGTTTTAATGTTGTATATATCATCTATACTTTTTATAATAACGCAGAACTAATGTTAATTTACTGTAATGCATCCCCGTCATCTTGGATCCCAGTCATCCAACAACCAAACTACTCATCCAGTCTCATCCCTGTCCGGAGAGAATGTTTACTGTAGGGGCGGCCATGGTGGTGGAGTGGTAGAGTGGTCTTCCTCCGATCGGGGGTTCGATGGATATCATGTATTTGTGAAACGTCTAAACTTTTACAGTAAATTCAAATATCAAGAAAGTTACCCCAGCTTTTTTTTTTTTAGCTGAATATTTGATAAAATCTCTTCTGCATTGTGGTTCATTGGAAAGACCAATTTATTGAGTCATATCTGCCTTTAAACATGTCTCCTGCCAAATCAAACTGTCCAATAATATAGATATGGTAATTTAACTTGATGGCATGTCTTCCTGACTGTTTTGGGGCATGTCTGAGTTCACTGAATTTCATTACTCCATAGAAATATCATTCATGAAAGACAGAGGGTGGGGTTACACTCATTAATTAGATGAGATCTCAACTTCTGCTTTTCTTTCTTTTCAAACGTCCCCTCTTTCTCATCTCTTGACTGCCCTTGTTACCAGGAATCAGAGAAGCAAAATGTAATAATTTTGTTCGGGGGAGTCAAAGGTTAATTGTTCGGTGAATGTGCATCACCATTCAGCCGTTGATCTGTAGCTGGACCTGTTTTACATTCACTGAGAAGCACTTCTTTCACTGCAGCTTTATTCACGGTCAGCGTGCGTCTGAACTCTGTCTCCATTTATCACTGCTGTGTTAGACTCGCGGCTGCCACGCTATCCTTGACAACACACACGCATGAAAACACTTTCACACCAGAGAGAAAAGCAGTACATTCAAACATTAGCTTTTTTCTGGGTGAGCTCAAACTCACTAGACAGCTGTGTATTAGCACGTACAGCATAATGCACTATGTGTGATAAATTTCACTGCACAGACTGGTGTGGCTGATGAAGATGATTCACATGTGGTAAGCCAGTGAGGTGCCAATTGCCGACTGTTTTAGTCTGCCATTACAAACCAAACAAACAAACAAAGCAAAGAGAACATGATAACTGTGTGTAAAACGTATTTACGTCAAACTAGTAATTTACATGAAAATGCCTCAGATGACTTTAATTGTAGTTATAAAACAAATGACAATTCCCTACTAGCTTAAAAGGAGTTTGTGGATGTAGAAGCTTACTGTGTCAATGGGGGAAAACTTGTGTTTTCAGTAGATATCTTAGTTACAACAAGATTGAGCTAGCAAGGCAATTTTGTATTTATATGTATGATATTTCTTCAGTTTGGGAAATCTTACATTTACCCGAAAGCATTAACGTTAGCTGAAGTTGGCTGGCTGATTCAGCAGGGACTACAAATAGTTTCTGTTGCTATGTCGTTACTAAGGGTCGGCCTACTTTCTGGGGAAGTTAACTAGGTTTGATTACATAGGAGTTTAGACTGACATGACTTATTGTGTTCCAGTTATTACATACTCCACGTATTTCCAGAGAAACAGAGATGGTGCTCACAAAAAGTGAGCTGTTGAGAGGAAATCACCCTACAATATCATTATATCTTTTTCTGTTGTATAATCACAATATTTTAATCTTGCAGGTGATCTTTATTGGCACATCATTATTGGCACAAAATGATGCTGTCAGAATGGTGGCGCTTAATGTAATAGTGGTAAATTCGACGTACATCTTGAGCAACACTCCCGGTAACAGTGATTGAACTCTCAGATGAAGTACCTCTCTAATTCCTCCCTTCCGAGTTATACTAGAAAGCACGGCATTGAAGAGCCTGTGATGTGTTGAATCTTCTTTATTGGCAGCCTCCATCATCACTTACATTCCACCTTAACACCAGGCATGGCACCTGAATAAAGATTTCCTATGATGGTGCCTGAGCGCAGGCGCCACGCTCTTAAAATGTGACAAATGCAAATGGGATGAGAGAAATCAAATGTGACTAACGTGTATAGACACAGAGAAAATCAATTGTCTCCTGAACAAATGGATGAGCTATTAAAATAATTGTGTGCTACAGGAATATATTATCCTCGGCAGCTGCCAGCAGAGGCAACAGCGACTCATATTCCAAGTCGGCTTGGCCCAAGACAGCACACAGAGCTCCCACTAAGGAAATTATATCCACACTCTGCATGAGCAGAACATGTGATTCATCATCATAATAACAAGCATAAAGCATGTAGTCAAAAATGTGGCTGCAGCAAGAGTGATAAAAGGAACTTTAAAAGTGGACTTATAGTAGACCATAAGCACATACATTGTCAAAGTTAATTTGTCTGTTTGTCTTTCAACGGAGACGGTGCAATGATTGTAAAGACTTGACTTTGAAGCAACATTACCGTTTTCCAACTTCGATAATACAAAAGCTTTTCCAGACAGCTTGCACAGAAATCTAAGCTTGGGATTTAGGGACCACACTTTGAACTGCTCATGCAAATCACGATGAAGAGATGTTTGTTTTCCTTGCCCCATTTGTCAGTGGTATTGAGAATAAAGAATTAATTAAATGCTCAAATGCCAAAGAGACAAGATATGAAACATTTTTCAAAAGAGGCTTTTATGAAACAATTGCAGCTGGCTGAAGTTTGGATGAGCAGTTTTTCATCATTCTCTGTGGGGTAGAGAGGCTTCAGAGGAGAGGATTCAATCCATTCATCAGATAAAGATGAAATGCATCCTGCTAACACTTCAAAACAATCAGAGCATCTCTACAGGCATGAGAAAGGTTACACCGTGTGGAAAATAACAGATTTACTTCTTTGAAGATTCTGAACTGCTTTTTCGGAATAATTCCCCCAAAATAAATACAGACGATGTACACGATATCCATGCTCAATCCTATTAAGCTGGAATCAAATGTCAAGAGTCAGAGTCATCTGTTTTATACGGGATACATGTCCACATGATATTGATGGGATAGTAACCTTCTGAAATGACAGGTTTAGTGGAGTCTGAAACGTGGATCCATTAAAGTTTTAATAAACTAAATCACAAAATGGCACAGGCCTACTGTGCTGAGCAATCAGTGTCCTTCAGAAGAAGAGGGGCGTCATACATTCTCTATTGTCATCATAAAATAAAGCGTCAGGTTTCAACATTGGTGGGAAATCTTCTTCCCACAAGAAGGAATAAAGCTACAAATAAAAGGGAAAGCATACTGTCTCCTAAATGACACAGAGTGGCCTCAAAATTGCTCTTCTGGTCTGGGAACATACATGATGTTACAGTAATATAAATATAGACTCGAGGATAGTTCTACACCCCCGGAACAGTATTTCAGTCAGGACTATTATAGTCAAAGAAACTTAGATTAGGCCTACCATTTGCAGTAGGTTACAGTTGGCGGTATGGCTCTGTTCTGGGAGCTCCCTGCCTTTCCACGTGCCTACATGGAAAGGCTAAGGCAGGGAGCTAAGCAGCAAATACCCCCGGGGGTAGAGAACAGAGCAGGCATCAATGACAACAGAAATTACATTGATTAAGTCAGAAACAGCATAAAAAAGGTGGGGGTGGGTTGCAAAGCAGCTTGCAGAGGAAGCAGAAAGAGTGGGAAGGCCAAAGCAGCTTAAATAGCAGAGAATCAGATGAGCCATCAGCTGATGTGGGCTAGCTTTCAGATCAGCTGATTTAGCTGGAATCGTAAGCTGATATTGACTTCCGTGGCTTGCCTAAAATAACGCCAATCTGCTCAATTTGTCCAATCGTAAATAGAACCCTAACTACACACAGCAGGTCAGTCAAGCTGTGGATTTCTCCACAGGCTGAAATACTGCTAGCCAGAGCGATAGTGCAGTGTCATAACGTGTAAATAACGTCTTTTTAAATCAGTTTGGGATCTTGGGCCTTCTGGCGACTTGGATTTTGCCAGACCAGCTGTACGGAGCAATTTCAGGTTTTAAAACAAGTCCCAAGCTTCTTCAGTACTTTAGGAGGATGCTGCAATGTTGTTTTGCTGTGAAGCTCCAGAAATATGCAGCATTAAGGCGAAACAACAACTCTACCATTGAACTTTTTCCACAGCAGGCAGGAGAAGCTTGTTCTGGGTGTCTTTCTGTCTATTCTGAGCTTCATCAGACGGAAGTCATAACAGAGACAGAAAAGACGGGGCAGACGCTGAATGTTGTCGGTGAGTGTGATGTAAGCTTGTTGTTCTGTGTTGTCAACCCAACACAGTGTCAAGCAATCTATCGAGCTAATGCCAGTCAAACCCGACACGTAGCGTTTCCTCTCACAAGCGGTTCATCCCAGTGCTCCCTAGCGCCATGTCAGTGCTTTCCTGCCAGCAAAAAAAAATATTATGCAGGCACAGTTGGAAAGCTGATGGAAAGGAAGTTGATGATAGCTGTGAGCCTGGACCAAAACAGTAAATGTACTTATGTTCAACCAAAACAGCGACTCACAGATGCTAAAATGCTCTGAAGAGCCGAGGGAAACTGCAGAGTGCTTGATGGTTATCTGTGGATTTGTTTCAACAAGCAGCTCCCTTCATATCACACACATTCATTTGATCCATTGTTCATCTGAAAAATATTGAGAAGTGAAGCTTTAAAGCTTGTTTTTTATTTCTTCTGAATTTTTTTTTTTACTCTAAAACTTCAACTTTATTTTACATTATTGTGTTACTGCTTTTATTTAACTATACAATCTAAATTCTATCATTATTGTGGAAAGGGTACTTTGGGGAAGGGGTTGGGGGGGGGGTCAGTTATCTCGTACCACCTAAAGACATTCCCACAAACACACAGCTCTATAGATCAACACACATACGCAAACAGAGACGCACTCAAAGTCACTTGAGGCATGAGGCGTCGTCAGGATTGGGCTTGTGTCCCAAACCGCAGGGAGTCCTTCCAACAGCTTGGCTTATAGATGAAGGCCTCTGCAAGTATACACATATGGAAATACACACACTCACACACACACACACACACA
>JBBPCS010025263.1:0-23914 GCA_037974645.1 Hollardia meadi
AGCTTCATAATCAGGGGGAGTGGACATCTGTCAATCAAGTCCATCCTGGATGTAAACTCAGACAAGATGATGTTAACAACTTTTATTAATGATGAACTGAGCTTTTAAACAATTTTTTTCGGAGGTGTATCAGTTAAGTTAACAACCTTCTGTCTTCTCCGAGACGCCCTGATATCACTTATTTTCAATTTGCCAGACAACCACATTATAATCAGCCTGTAGTGTGAGTTTTTTGAAGAGAAAGGAAATCTACATTTTGTTAAATGCTCAGTGCAGTAGAGGTGGGAGCATTGAGATAAATAAAGATGGATGACGAGTTTCCACTTCCTCCCACCGTACAAAAATGAAGCCAAAATATCCCGGATATGAGCGCTGCCATCTTGTGCTGGTGATGTGATTTGGACCCAGAGTCTGCGCAGTAGTGACCTGGAGGTGGAGCCGCGGTATCTAGTTCCAGCCCGCTCAATCACGAGCAGTGCTCAGCTGTCAGCATCAAATAACTAATTAAAATCGAACTGATCAGAAAAATGAACCATTGAACATACATCAACGTGATAAGAACTACCTTTTATGACAGAAACCATCTTTGGTAAAAATGTATTTGATGATGGGATTTATGACCTATGCTCTTTATACAGTCTATGACTCGAGCCCACCCCCAGGGGGCGATCGAGATGTCTTGGCAACACTTTCCGGCCGCCATAGCTTGTGTACTGTGCATGTTGTCAATTAAGCCATTGTTTAAGCACAAATGTCAAATGTTTTCTGGCGCCATTTTCTCAAATGTGAGGATTTTCTGCTTTTCTCTGTTTCATATCTTTATAAACTGTCTACATTTGGGTTTTGGACAAAACAAGACATTTTAAGACCTTGACCTCTGGGAAAAGTGTCAAATATTTTAAAAAAACCAAACAAAAACTAGTTCTTAACGGCCACTTAATGAGAAGGCGGGACTTTTGTGTTCTCTCTAATTCTGATTGGTTGTTAGAGTGATTGTCATCTCTTTACACCAATCATGTTCTGAAAGTGTCACGCCAGCTAGCTAACCTCTCTTTTCTGTCGAGGTCGAAGAAAAGTTAGCTAATTTGTCTTAATTGGGAAATTCAGTCGCCTTCTTCTGTTGTTGTATCGTTACTCGACAAGAGGTGAGTGATGAACTTCTATGTTAATGCAGGGAAAGTTTGTTAATCCCTAATTTATGACAGAAGCCGCTTTTAGCTTGTTTAATGGCCTCCGGATGAAATGTGTTTTTGCTAGGCCAATTTAACATGGCATAGTTTTACATTCAACAATTTGTTGCATTGAATTGATTGAGTGATTGATTGATCATGCTTTGATTGCACTGAACAACCATGACTCGATGTGACCAATGACACAGAGGAGGGTTAATTTTATATTACTGTACAGGTGTTACCAATTAAGGATTAATGGTGATAGCAATTAGTGAAATTAAGCAATATAGAAAAAGTCAGAGGTTACAGCAGTTATAAAGCACATATATTCTGTTTATACTGTGGCATAGAAGTAATGATAGATAATTTACCATGTTGAATTTATTTATGATTTATAGGTGTTGGTTATTTTAGTTTGAATAATTTCACACAATCTGACATGCATTGAAACCGATATCAAAGAGTTTGACACACATCGAGACCAGGATTTTATTAGATCATCTTACAGTGTCACATGACGTGTGTCATGCGCATGCTGTTATGTTTACTGGTACTGAGTGCTTATGGCTGTCAACATCAGAGAAGGGATGTGAGCCTACTTGAACACTGGGAGCACAACCTGATGTCTAGTCTGTCACCCAAACACACACTGCACGGCTCACAGCCTGCCATTGGTCTCAGTTCATTTAGGTCAGCTTATAAAAGTAGACAGAAAGTAAACCAAATATAATAATAATAAACTTAATATTTATAGCACCTTTCATACAAGAAATGTAGCTCAGAGTGCTCTACAACAAAGAGATAACAAGCACCAAGTACTTCACATAAAACTGGACATAAAAACAGGGTTAGAAAAATCAATGTAAACTCAATAATAATAAAGATGGGTGAAAACGGGGTTATAATGTCATAAATAATGTAAGATAAGATGGAGAATAAAAACCTAAAGAATGGTAAAAAAAAAAAAATAAAATAAGTTAAAGCAGGGATAAATATAGACTACAGAGAAACAGATGGAAATTAAAACAACAGAGTAATAATATTTAAAACAAGGTTAAAAATAGCACACAGAATGCAGAAAAATAAGGAAAAAAACAGTATATTAAAATAAACCCATTATTCATGGTCTCAAAAATATAATTCCTTCCTATATCGGCAACACTTTCTTGCATTTGTGTTTTCTTCCTCCTCTCTCTTTCTCGTGGCGTCTGCCCTCTAACCAATCAATAGGACAAATGACAACCATGTGACCATGACACCCACAGGAGCCTTAAACCGAAGCAAAATGGAATCTTATAAACAATGAATAGTGATAATTTCTAATCAGCTGTCTATCTGTCTGTCTGTCTGTTCACCTGTCTGTCTGTAGCCTGTCCCAGCTGGTCAGAAAAGACCTGTAACTTTCATGGAACCTGTGTGGATGGAGACGCCGGCAATGGGACCTGTGTCTGTGACGTCAGTATACCGTCTGTCTGTTTGACTATCCTATGTGTTTGCCAAAAACATCCAACAAAAATATAAACGTATGCACAGAAAAGACTTATTGCTCTCAGATTTTAAGCCCAAATTTGTTACTTCTCCTTTGCCAAGATAATCCATCCACCTGACAGGTGTGGCATATCAAGATGCTGATTAAACAACATGATTATTACACAGGTGTGCTTTGGACTGGTCACAGTAAAAGGCCAGTCTATAATATGTTGTTTTATCACACAACACAATGCCTCAGATGTCACAAGTTATGAGAGAACGCACAATTGGCAGGCTGTTGGTTTGCACAACCAAAGAACTTCTACATAAACTGTCAGAAACTGTTTTAGTCTCAGGTATTCACAACTGACGTCAACTTGAGTGGACGAATGATGTCAACGTTGTGAACGTTGTGTCCTATGGTGGCGGTGGGGTTATGGGCAGGCATAATCTAGGGACAACGAACACGGGTGGTTTTTACCGATGTCATTTTGAAAGCGCAGAGATACCACGTCAAGATCCTGAAGCCCATTGTAATGCCGCCATCACCTCATGTAACAGCATGATAATGCCTGATGGCCTGATGTTGCAAGGATCTGTACGCAATCCCTTGAAAACTTCCCACTTCTTGTATGACCTGCATATTCACCAGACATGTCACCCATTGATGCTCTGGATCGACCTATAAGACGGCATGCTCCAGTTCCTGACAATATCCAGCAACGCCCAAAGCACACCTGTGCAATAATCATGTTGTTTAATCAGCATCTTGATATGCCACACCTGTCAGGTGGATGGATTATCTTGGCAAACGAGATGTGTTCAGTAACACAGATTTTTGACAAATTAGTGCTCACAATCTGAGAGAAATAAATCCTTTGTGTTCATAAAAGTCTTAAATCTTTCAGTTCAACTTGTGAAAAATAGGAGCAAAAACAAGTGCTGTGTTTAGATTTTTGTTTAGAGTAGTTCAGAGAACAAAATTGGTTATGTATTTATAGGGGCCCATAATAATCACTGCCGTTAATGACATTTACATTTGTAAAGTTTGGAATGTTTTTTTGGTGTGTTTTTTGTTGATGTCTTGTTGGTATTGCAAAATAATAATTGCAAGTCATAAAAAAAACTTTTCTTTCTGTAGGACGGCTTCTCTGGTTTTGCCTGTCAGGAGTGTCAGAATCCAAACTTTTTTGGTGAAAAGTGTGATAAAGGTAGGCACCCTGACTTCTGACATCTCTGGTGAAAATGTGGTCATGTGTGAGAGTCTCAGTCAAGAGAAAAAGATGCAGAAACTAGAAAAAACACCTTCAAACCAGAAGACTGATTGTTTAACAGCTGTCTTACAGCTGTTCATTGTTTGACTGTACTCTGTTTGTGTGTGTGTCTGTACAGAGTGTGACTGTGAGCATGGAGTGTGTAATAAAGGTCCTGAGGGTGATGGACAGTGTTTGTGTCAACCACCGTACACCGGGACACGCTGTGACCAAGGTGAGACCATGAAAAGTTGGATTTTACTTTATTAGATGACAAAAGTCACATTAAGATGTATCAGATCATATTAATTGCATGTTATTAAGATAATCACTATATCAATTAATTATAATTATGATTATATATACTTGTATCATTCACAAATACTCAGTGGGGCCGGGTGTCTTTTTAAAAAAAATTTGTTTTTGTTTTTACACTAATGCTGCCGCTCCACCCCTCAAAAAAGAAAAAAAGATAAGAGACTATTTGGATGCTATTTCCTGCATTTATATCAACAAAAAAAACCCACATTATGCTGAAATGTCCACTATGATGAAGTTAATCTGACAAAACATTAGAGGAGGTTGCAGTAGTTTTTTTTCACCCCAAAGTAGTGTCTGCAGGTGTTTCCTTTAGGGCCTGGTCACACGTACGCAAAATTAACGTTAGCGAATATTCACTTCCTGTTCACTTCCATTCTATGCAAGCAAAGGGGCGACTAAAATATTCACTCCTGCTGGCAAAACAAATACGCATCCTGGCTTCACGTGGAGTTAAACTTAAGCTGGGCATACACTGCACGATTTGAGCCCAATTCTGACCCGAATTTTGAGACACACGACTCATTTTAGTGTCGGGCCAAATTTCAGCTTCGTCAGGCGTCATAAGTCATGCAGTGCACAAGTGAGGAGCGATCATGGCCTGACCAACTGGTCCCAACAGGCTGTCGTATGTTTGGATGAATTTCTGTCATGACCTCCTTCTGTCACAACCAGTATGAACAAGAGAAATGATGGCAGGAAATAGCTGCTGATCTTCAGCTGCACCTGTTCAAAATCGTAAAGTTTATGCCCAGCTTTTCGTGAGTTATGAACGGCAAAGTCGCAGCGACAACCAACAGCAGAGACGTGTGGTTGACCCCTCAAACAGCTTACAAACCAGCACGCTGATTTCCATTTGTGTCACATCCTGCCGTGCCCACATATCGTCTCGGCAGGCAATCATCATTCGCCTGCATTTGCGTATGTATGACTATGCCACTTAGCGCCGGCTTAAAACTGGGCCCAAGCACTCTCTCTATTAAGACGTCCGTCTAAATAATATGCTGTCTAAAATTATAATTTAAATCAGGAACAGAACGCAGAATAAGTAAACTAAGATTTCAGTCCATCCCAAAAAGTATTGAGGTTTAATACCCCACTGTAATAGTTTTCTTTCTGTCATCTGGTTGTTAGGTGACACGCATTGTATTTATTGCTGCAGTGTGTTTTGACTGTCTGCATGATGTTTAATTGTTGCCCACAGTCAGCTGCTGTTGTGTCTGTATTGTTGGCAGTGAGCACCAGGTGCAGTAACTGTAGCCCCTACTCGTACTGTAAAGGAGAGGGAGACGCTGCCTACTGTGAATGTTTGCCTGGATACAGGAAGATGCCACAGGGAAAATGCGCAAGTAAACACACAGCTCAATATTCTTCTCAGATTTCTGTTTTATTTAATCTCAGCTTTTACAACCCTGAAGAACCCTGGGAATCTGCATAAAACAGAATGTGATAATTTCCTAATCCTTTTTGACATATTGAAAACAGTACAAAGACAATATATTTAATGTTTGACCTCATCAACTTTTTCTTTTTCTGAATTTGACACCAGCAACATGTTTCAAACAAGTTGGGACAGGGGCAACAAAATACTGGGAAAGTTGTGGAATGTTCCAAAAACACCTGTTTGGAACATTCCACAGGTAAACGGGTTCATTGGTAACAGGTGATAGTATCATGACTGGGTATAAAAGGGGCATCCTGGAAAGGCTCAGTCTGCCTTTTTGCTGTCTAGATACAGAACTACAATCAGGTCGAGAACTAGAAAATAAAAATGGTACTAGACAAGGACTAGAGCCAGAAATAGACCCTGGACCACTCTTGTATCTCCAGAACTCAAATCAATGCCAGAGTAAGACCTTGGCACAGAACAAATCCCTTATAGAGTTAGCTCTTTGTTTTCCTGTTCAGGTATTTGCTCAGCGAGGGACTGTGACATAAATGCCCAGTGCTCCTCACAGGGGTCAAAGGTCAGCTGCACCTGCAAGCCCGACTACGAGGGCGACGGCAAGATCTGCGTACCCAAAAACCCTTGCTCCAAGAACAATGGAGGGTGTCCCATCAACTCCACCATCTGTGTCTTCAAAGGACCCAACAAGGTTTAGAACAACACTAGAACCACGACTATAATGACTATCAGTACCTGAACCAACAACACATACAGCTGATGTCAGAACAAAAATTCACGAGTCAATGTTAAGTCCAGAATCAAAAGTAGAGCTAAATCCTGAAATCCAACCTTCTTGTCTCTGTCTCTCAGTCCAGCTGCGAGTGCATGTTCGGCATGTCCCCTGTAGGTGGCAGCGCTGAGTTTGGATGTCAGCTGGTCTCTGCCTGCTCAGCAAATACCTGTGACCCCACAGCTGTCTGTCAAACTGAACTGGATGGACAACCCAGGTCAGACACAAAAAACACTCCCTCTCCAGAACTAGGACTAGGTCAAAAACCAGAACCCGGTCTAGAATAAGACTCAACAAATAGTTTTTCTCTCATTTGCTTTCTAGCACTGCAGATAGATCTAGAACCAGAATTAAAAACTAGGTTTCTTTCTGTCTGTCTCTCTATTAATCACTAGAATTAGTACCAGGACCACAACTAGAACCAGACTCTTTGCTCATGCAAGCTAGAACAAAGTCCTGAATATAGTTGGAACTATACAAGGATTAGAATAAGAAGTAGATCCAGTTTGTGTGTCTTGTTCATCGCCTGTCTGTTTCTCTCTTGCTCTCTGGAGCTTATTCTCTAGAACTAGAATCAGAAGTCGTCTCTCTTTCTTACTCTCTAGAAATACAGTATGTCTAGATCAAGTAGGAGGACTAGAACCAGAAGTACAACTAGAACAGGGTTTTTGTATTCCTCTAACTCTCTTACTCTCCACAATTTGAACCTGATTTAACACCTGGCCTTTAATCCCCTGAACTAGAATTTCAGCTTTCTCTTTCTGTCTAGATACAGAACTAGGGCCAGCACCAGAGGTAGAACCAAGTCTAAACCAGCATAGACCCTGACAAGAACTAGAACTTTTACAGTTTCCTTCTACAGTCTATTTCTTCTATCTAGAATTAGAAGTAAAACCATAAACCAGCCTAGAATAAGAGGTAGATCTGGAAAATTTTCCTCTGTCTGTGCACCTGTTTCTTGCCCTACTAGACTAGAAACTAGAACTAGAAGTAGACTAGAAGTAGTACTGAAGTGAGAGTTAGGACTAGAACCGGGATCAGTAGGAAAGCGAGAGTTGGGTCTAAACCCAGGACTGGGAGAAATACAGCTTATGTCACACACTGTTTCTGTCTCTGCCTTTAGCTCTTTGTTAGTTTGTGTGAATGTATGTGTATTGTAGTGTCATCGGTTAGCCCCCCCTCCCTTGTTTCTCAGGTGTGTGTGTGATGCGGGTCAGATTGGTGATGGCAGGCGTTGCTATGGTAACCTGATGGAGCGGCTGATAGAGCTGGACAGCAGTGGAAGCCAGAGAGAGAATCTGACCGGTGCCATCGCCCTGTTCGGTAAAACAACCACAAATATACTGTAAAAAATGTTTGGGGGGAATGAGACGACTGTAGTGGTGTGGATCACTGGCTTTACAGAAATTTAGTTTGATTCTTCCACTTAGTGGTATGATTAATGACCAATTATTTATTTTTCTTTCTTGATTCTATTTTGAAAAGCACAATTGGGGACAAAACTGTATATTCATTAAATAAACAAGCAATCATATGAGTCTATCCTTATTTTTATACACTGTGAAAACAGTACTGTGGGTTAGGGTTAGGGTTAGTAATAATAATAATAATTTTTATGTCTGCTTGTTTTCTAAAGATCAAATTCTTTCTTTAAATCTGCAGTGTGGAACTTCTGTCTCCCTCTTGTGGCAGATAGAGTAATTACACAAACACCGTCAACGTGTTTATGACGCCATAGGCTGCAACAGACTTCTAGTTGCTGTAGCCTGTAGCCCATGGCTGTAGTTTACTCTGTCACTACGGTTACTCCCTCCTTCTGCTCTGTTAAACCAGTCTTTGTTAAAACGCATCTCTACCTGTGAGCCGCTCAAAAACTCTGGTATTCTGCGAAATACAGAGAGATTTATCTGGCGGTGATCAGCCTAATCAGAAATGTTGAACTTTTTTTTCTTTTCTTTTCTAAACTCTTTTCCAACTTCGGTTTCAATGGTTACCTCAGATTTGTGTGTGTGTCGGTGTGCTGTTTTTATGTTGAATGTTTGCTGTGACCTTTTGTATATGTGTGTGTTTCAGAGAAAGGCTGTTCACTGCTGCTGAGTCACAACGGACCCTTCACAGCTTTCATCCCTCTGCTGAAAAGACCTCTGACTGTAGGTGGCTAGACATACGTCTGTCTGTCTGTCTGTCTGTCTGTCTGTCTGTCTGACTCTTCCATTTCAACATTTCATTTTTATGATCTGCTCAGTGTTCCTCAGCACATTCACAGGTGTGAATCAGAGCTGTTTCAAAATTCACAACAGAGTTCTGAATTCTGAAACAAAACTTCAACTTATACTGAGATTTTAACTGCTTAATATCTTATTGGGGTTCTACAAAGTGTAATCTTTAGCCTCAGCTTGCAGCAGGTGAAGCACACAACAGCTCTGTGATTCTTTCCTTCAGTTTTTATGTCCACAGTAGTGATGCGCAGATTGATTGATAATCTGTGGGAACCTGCTGGTTGGGCGGGTTGAGGTCAGCTTCCAAGAAAATATCACGGGTTCGGGCGAGCAGGTCAATAAGTGACAAAGCAGAGTTCCGAGTAAAATATTAATAACTTACAGAAACATTGTGTGCAATAGTTCACCTTCCACCTTCTCTCTGTCACTCTTCTAAACGTGTGAGAGAGTGAGAAAAAGACAGAGACAGAGTTAATGTCTTTAATGAAGGGCTACTTGTGTGCTTGTCTGCAGGATCAGCACCTTGTAGAGCAAATATAATGCTTAATAATGCACATTTTTGCGGGTCGGGCAGTGTAGATTGGCGCTCATAACGGGTCGAGTTGATGCAGGTTTTTAAAAACCCCTGAGGCGCATCACTAGTCCACAGAGAGTTTCTTGTCCATCCAAGCCTCCAAAAGCTTACTGCAGGAACCCTGGGCGCTTCTCACACTTGCTATGCCTCTGCGCCTGGGCTGGACATGTTTTTCGGGTTGTCTGTCCGTGGGTCCCATTCTTCTGAACGTAATATCTCAGGAACACCTTGAGGGATTCTTCAAATCTGGCACAAATGTCCACTTAGACCCAAGAATGTACTGCTTAGAAGTTGGTGTCAAAGGTCAAGAACACTGTGACCTCATGGAACATGTTTTTGGCCATAACTCAAGAATTCATACGCTAATTACTTTGACACCATTCAACACCATAGCTCAGGAACAGAAGGGGAGATTGTGACTTTATTTCACATTTGGTCAGATACTGAACTGGTGACACTAATCTTGGGTGCCCACCTTGAAACTGTGCTGATTGTGTAGATCTTCTGTGCTGCCGGGTTCAACATGAGTGTGAAGCATCAACTTTTCAGAATTTGTAGCTTCTTTGCAGCAGCATCCATATTTGAAGCAGTGTAGTCCACCACAAGCTGTTTGGTTTTGCTGATATTGAGCTTCAGGTGATTGTTGTTGTACCATGCGATGAAGCTCCCTATCAGTCACTACATATATTATATATTATACATATATTATATTATACAGACATAGATGTAAGCTGCAACTTGGGGGCACGTTGGCATACAACCACGAGGCGGTAATTCTAGTTTTGTCTTGCTTTTGGTATTGCTTCTGAATGTTCTAGGACATTTTCAAGTTAAACTTTTCTCACCGACCTGCTTTGCACCTTTGATGCCTCGCTCTGCAGCAGGTTTTCTTTTGAAAATGACATCCTGCTGCTTCTTGAATTTTTGAAGCTGCATGTCTGAACATAACGTAATGTCTGTCTCATAAATCACCAGAGTGAACAGTGCAAGCAGGTGAAACACACATTCAGACACACACACATTCAGACACACTCTCAGCTCGTCCTGTAAACAGACACTACAGTAGTGACAGATGGTCAGTACAAACTAGAACAAACCAGAGACTGAGGCCTCTGGGCATGTGAGCACACAGACACACACACGCTTTCTGAGTGTGAAATCTAAGGTAACCATAGAAACCTGAGTTGGACATTAAAAATGTTTGATATTTAAAGCAAGAATTCAAACAGAAGATCTTAAGATGTAAAATACTAAAAGGAACCTGCAGACTTTAAAGGGTTTCTATCTCAACATAATAAAATCCTGTAAGACTCTATTTAAACAATCTAAAGCGCGCGGTCTAAAGTCTATGGCGCAAGTGCATTTGCAAGTGCAATGTCCATCTCCATTTTGCTAGTTAAACGGAGCATATTCTGGGCACAAAGTAGAGCGCAAGGTGCAAAGAGGTTGTATTTTTTATCCCTTAATTATTCATAGGTGTGTTTGGGGCGTAACATAAATTAAACCAATCAGAGCGTCATCTCCCATTCCCTTTAAAAGCCAGGTGTATCTGCTCAGGGCGCGTTGCTATTTAAACAGTGGCACTCGTCTTGTTGAGGGACAGATATGTGGTCTTTGGTTGGTGGACCCTCTGCCTCCACCCATTCCTCTGTCCCATCAACAACTCCATTTCACTGCATATGGACAAATGCACCGATCTCTAACCGAGGAGGAGGAGGAGGAGGAGGAGGGCTGCTGCTGCTTGTCCTTGTGTGTGTTAAAGAGAAGATTGCAGTCCAGAGATTGGGTCATAATAATTATCATTCTGATTAACAGCAGAGGGGTGAAGTAATACATAATTAATGAGGAAAATATTAATTACTCTACCTGCAGCAATCCCACAGAAGCGGAGACGATACGTGTCATGAAGAGATTGTGCGCATTTACACACGGCAGCTTAATTTCATTGATTATTTAAATCTCCCGACATGCCAACATGATCCGTCAGGATCTGATGTTAGTTGTCGTTCTGTGTTCTACAGATCCTAAAGGTCACACACTCAGTCCAGGTTCAGTAAACTTGTTTGGAGTAAAGCTCAAAGTTAAATTCTGTTTCCTCTGCCAAGTTGTTTTGCTGGTAAAACTAGTAATGACGCTTGGGCTGCACCAGGCATAAGATAGAGCTCACCGACTTTGACCCAGTATTGTGGAAGTTAATGATAAACATTAGCATTGCCTGGCAAGGTAGCACCTGCACAAGTCACGCTGACATAATGAGAGTGATTAAGAGTTTGGATGTCACTGGACAGACACTGATAATGAAATGAGAAATTATTGAGTTTATAAGGAAGATGAAGAAGAACTCAATTTAATAAATATATGGAGCATTCCTTGTGCTTTAGCTTATTCATGTCATTCAAGTAGATATCATATATACAGTCACATAACTTCTACCCAACTATTGTTTAAAATAGAATATTGTCTATATAATAAAATGATCATATCTGATCATGCCTCTAAATTAATTTGTGACCAAAGCGTTGGTTTCTGCAACAACTACATTGGAAGCCTTTAAAGCATTTTCTAGTGGGCAAATTAAAAGCAACATTAGTGCTAGTTCAAGGAAAATAAATAGTGAAATGGCAATCTGAAATGTAAATTTCAAATTAAAAATTAAAAAGATAAAATGGAAAAAGTAAATAGAATGTTTAAATAGAATCAGTTGGTGCTGAAATCAGTTGGTGCTTTTTGACAGCCTCATAACAGAAAACTCAAAGCCTAAAGAAGTTCAGAGACTGAGCTGCTTTCAATGACTGAATTTTATGACACTACCCAAAGACTCGGTCGAACCTCTGCTGTATGAAAAGGAAAAAGAAAAACAGAGATCAGGCCAACTGATGCAAAAAAAAAAAAAACATGCAGTGAAAGTGACAAAAACATTCCTTTCAACAGACCAAATACAAAACCAGTCAGAGCTAAGGACCACATCAGGGCCACACCAGAGGCTACTGAGAGAGCCTCCAAATGGTTGTGGATCAGAAGGCGTTGTGTCTGGGGTCTTAGGAGTCTGATTACGATTCACGAATAACTGATTCATTGTTTATTCCATAAAATGTTATAAAATTGTGAAAAATGGTCATCACAGTTTCCCAGAGCCCAAAGGGACACCTTCGAATTGCTTATTTTATTATGATTAACAGTCCAAAACCCAAAAACTCTTCATTTATTATCATGAATGATGAAGAGAAGCAGCAAATCTTTACATTGAAGAAACTGGAACCAGCAAATGTTTGACCTTTTTGCTTAAAAAATGACTAAAAAACTCTTTACGTCTATGTGAGTAAAACTTGTTTCAGGAGTAAAAGTTTGGTTGGATTCTGTTCATTCACAGTTTGCAACATTTTTTTTTTCATTTTCCAGTTGTGAGCCTTTAGATATTTTTGAAAAGAAATCCTTTCCAGGGCTAAGCCTGTTTGGTAAACACCTGTACCATACGACACACCTCTGATAGCCTGTTTTCAACAAGAAGAAAATGGTCAATACATAAATTCCAGATGATTGATCTACTCATGTACGCTGTTTCTTCAGGGTGTTAATGAAGAGCTGGTGTGTAAAAACCACCTGATCCTGGGTCAGCACCTCTACAAGAATCTGGAGGGACAAGACTTTAACCTTTATGGTGGAGCCAAGTTGAGGAGCAAAGGCAACAAGGTAATACTTCCTCTCCAAACATCACAACCCTATTATTAAAAGTTGATGTTAATGACATAAATAAAGCCGTATTCTTGTTTTGTCCCTCTTTCCTCTCACGGGAATAAGGTAAGGACTTGAAATGATTTCAAGGTTGGAGTTTAAAGGGCAGGGTTTAGTTTAGATGTGACCGGAAACTGAAGAGGGAAAAAAAAGTTTTTCTTTGACAACACGTCTTAAAACAATTAAATGTTTAGCAACCAAAATGAAGATGGAACTAATATTTCAGCAATCCTGACGATCATTGGAAAAGTCCTCATGAGATATATTTAAAGATTCTGTTCAGAATAGTTGAAGATAATTACAAGAGTATACAAGAGTCAATTTGAACTAAGAAATAGACAGAGAGAAACCACAACACAGCAAAATTTGGTTTCTGCTGCCGTTATAAAATACTCAATTTAGGACCCAAAATGCAGGACACAGACTCAGAAGCAGTTCTGAAAAGGGTTTATTGCAAACAGTGTGGTTTAAAGGCAGAGGTTTGGTGTGGGACAAGCTGGCTATTTAATGTCCTACACTGATTATTTAATGCCCTAATGTCCATTTGCACTCTGAATGCCTCTTAACACTTCTGTTATTCTATTTTTTATATTTATTTCTATTTTTTCATACCTCAGGGAGTGCCATCGTAATTTTGCTGTGTTGTTGTCTTGCAGCAGTACAATGACAATAAAGAATCTTGAGTGAAAAACAAGATGTTTACCAAAAAATCATATACTGTATGAATAAAAGTGTATGTTGATACGAAAGCATGGTTACAAAAAGGTGCGACAGCTACTATTTTACTGAGAGAAATTCATCTTAAAACTTGAGTTCACAATGTGAACCTACAGTGGACCCTACAGTGGGAGTGGGTGGGGTCCGGTTTGAGAAAACAGGTTACTGAAGTAGACATAAACACACAGATTTTCTCTGTCTGGTTGATGTAGAGGTTCATCCTAATGGACAACCCCAGCAGACTGTACACCGTCATCCAGGAAGACCTGCCAGCAGCCAATGGGATCATCCACATCATCGACCGGCCAATCACAAACACGCTTTCTGACCGGCCGCCTCGTGATGAACAGGTGAGTTAAAGGGTCACTTCACCAAATATGGAAAACTACCTGAAAACTCACACTGAGGGTGACTTTTTATTTTTGTGTCCAGTTATTGTGTCCAACTTCATATTCTTTCAGCTGATTTTACAGCAGTCTATGAAAGTGAATGTCCATCATTCGATCATCTTCTTCTTCTTGTGTCCAGTTTGCTGATAAGACGATCGGAGAGATTCTGACTAAGGATGAAAAATATAATCGCTTCCTGTCTCTGGTTGATGTGAGTATTTTGTTCTAGCCGATAACATCATACAGATGTTTGGTTTCAGCCCGACATGAGATGAAATCAGTCGAACTTAATTGGTCAGTCAGATGAAGCAGTTATGATTCTCAGGATAACTGAAAGTTTGCTACACCAGGGGTATTAGGCAGGAGTTGAGGACAATCAGGGCTTAACTTGGACCTCCATAGGGGGGGTCCTACCCACCTGGGTCTTTTTTGATAAACAAGCTTTATTTTGATGTTTTTGTATGCACTTTAGCACCTTATTTACTTTTAAAGTACATGTCTTAATCATTAACAAATTGAAACCTTCCAGAATAATTATGAATTGTGATTTTGAAAATATTAGTAGTTGTCACTAATCAGTATTAGTATTGAGTGAAATATTTCACAGCTGCAACATTTACTGATGAAAGTTGGAAAAACAGTTAAATGTATTTATGGTCATAAAAGTGGGCTCAGACGAGTATGGCCCGCTAGCTAAACAATAGCCCCTGCAATCATGATGAAGAGTGACTACATAGGCCTAATACCTTCCTTCTCTTTAGAAATAATCCAAAAAGATTGAGTTGCACAATCTGCAGTAATTCATCAATGCCCGAATGCTCTCTGCTCTAATAAGACATAATGGGTTTGTGTGTTTCTGCAGAACTGCGGGTCGCCCCCTCCTCTGCAGGGTCCGGGACCCCTGACTGTGTTTGTCCCCACTAACCAAGCTGTGGATCGAGCCCGAGACGGCAGCATCTTGTACATGCTGAACGTCGTACGTCTAATTAGTACTTGTGTTTTTATTTATTTAGTGACTCTCAGCCCCTAAAACACTGGTTCCTATTGAAGATTTAAAAAATGGCTTGTAAATGTTTAGTTTCTTTAAAAAAAAAAAAAGGCTTTGTAATTTCCTAACATAATGTCAACAACCACCCCAGCTACCATGTGGAAGCCCTTTTAGCAATCATTATGCTATGTGATGATTATCAGGATTTTTAAAAAATGATATTCTGTTCTTTTTCAAGGCCAAACATAAACTTCAGGAACTTCTTAGACACCACGTTTTCTCCCAGGCTGTGGTAAGACACCGCACACTCTCTCCATGGATCCATTCTTCTCATTCTTCTTTTATCCTTTGGTCTTTTTTGATCTGCTAGTGAGGAAGACAAAGAGAGAAATTACTTTCTTTCCAAAACTTTGTCATAATATTGCCTGATCCAAGTCCTGCTCCCCCTTGGATGAACCCTTTAGATTTAATGACCTCATGACTTTTTTTCCCTTTAATGCCACCTTCAGAATAAACTTGTAACTTTTTTTAACTGCACTGCTGATAACCAATCACTAATGGGACTTCAAAACAAAGCAGGTTTTAGTTGATGATTATATTTTCTGTCTGTAGCTGACAGTCGACGACTTGGCTGCCCTCCCTCAGATTCAGACGATGGCCAATCAGATTGTCACCATCACTGTGTCAGACAGTGTAAGTGTCTCTAAGTGGTTCTTCACAGAATCTCTCATAATTTCACTTGTAAAGCAGCTTTACATTAACACTCGTTGCCCCCCTCCTCCCTCTCCAGGGTGAGATCCTATTGGGTGAGAAGGGCGTCCATCTGGCGAGCACCAACATTGTGGCGTCCAACGGGATCATCCATATGATCGACGGGCTTCTGTACCCGCCTTCCATCCTTCCCATCCTGCCTCACCGCTGTGATGTCATAGAGAGCAAGGTCACCATGGTGAGCATTGGCAGGCTGAGAGTCAAATCAAACTCTGAACAAACAAATAGGAGAGAACAGTAACTCACAGATTCTGAATCAAAGATCTTTAGCCGACAGCGGCTAAAGTTAGCTTGCAAATTGCAAAAATGTGCGTGTGTGTGTATGTTTTCAGGGTCCCTGTGTTCACTGCAATTACCTCTATGAGACCAAGTGTCCAGATGGCAGCATTGAAATGGTAAACTATCGCTGCATACAGTACTAATTTTCTGTTCTAATCTATAGCCCTCCTTCATACAGTAGCTAAAACTGTTGATGTGGATATTGGGTAAAAGGATTGATAAATAATTAGTTTGGTAATCCTTTTACCAGAGAATAATAAACTGTAAGATGAAAAATATGTGGAGGAGCCTTCAGTAAAGTTGTGTTCATGGACACCGTGAGACTTATGATGACTTTCACAATAAAAGGGCTGAGGGTTAGAAAGTGTTATGGTGATATAATTTGTTATATGTATCCACTGAATGAAAGTAAATATTATAATTGAAAAAAATTAAATAAAAAATATAATACTATAATCTGTTCTCTGTATGAATGAGACACTGAGAGCGGTAGCAATCAAAAAGGAATTATACAATAGCTAACTCTGTTATTTTCAGACTGTTAAGTATAGAACATGGCATTTTAGATTACTTTCTGATACCAGATTTTAGTTTGTGCTTTACTTGGCATTTAAATACTATTTTATTTACATTACAATAGGGTTTTTTTCCCCAAAGAATTCCCTGTTTTTATTCTGATTCACTTTAGTTTTTCAGTTTTTGTGCACAGTTTTTTCCACAATATTTTTTCCTCCCTATGAAACGGATATGGATGAGAACAGACAGCCAACAAATCTGTGTTTGTCTCCAGGACCGTCATCATAACGGCTGTTATTACGCCACATCTACTCTCAGTTCAACGCTCAACATAGGCTGTGCCAAGTTCTGCAACGTCACCAGACAGGTGAGCGTACAATTGCTTTATTTGTAGCTTCATTGGTCTTCCCCTCAGCTGTCTGTACCATGTTGACTGTGTGAGTACTGATGAACCAGCCATAGTCTTCCTACTGTAAAACCCCAAATTTTATGATATGCTGACAGAAATGTTGAAGCAAGTGGAAGCTGTCAGAAATACAAGAAAAGTAGCCATGTAGTGACCCCCCCCACCAATCCCCATCAATCAAATCAAAATCTCATTCAAATATACTATAATAATGATATTTTCCTCCATCAGGCAGCTTTTTTCAACAAATATCCAAAATCTCTTTGGACACAAGCTGTCCATCATCAACAGATACAGTTAGCCGGTGAACATAGTGGAGCATTTAGCAGCTAAAGAGCCAGATATTTCCCTCAGGAGTAGGTGGAGACAAAAAAAACAGAGCTAAAAGAAGAGTATATTTGTAATATTGGACTTTTAATATTGAATATTGGACAAAACACTCCAAATCTATGATGAATAATATTATTAATAATTAATAGCTTGCTTATTAATAAATAAGCAGCTGTTTGCTAACACATTCGCCATATCAGCTTAATGTCAATGTTGTGTTCACCACTTGTTGACGGTATGTTTGTGTTTTAATCTGTATGTTGTCAGCACCGCCCTGCGATCATAAACTCTGTGTGTGTGTGTTTAGTTAATTTAAGCAGGGACAGTGCATATAAATAAAACACATAAAATACCTGGTAAAAATACCAGAATTAGCCAGAAAGGTTGTTTTTCATCTGTAGTCTCCTGGACAAGGTGTTAAAATTGGCTTTCTAAAATACATCAATGCATGATGAAAAAATAACAAAACAGGCCACCATACACAACACAAAACGGGCACACAACAAAACAACACAGGGCATAGATATGTATGTATATGCATGTATATGTGTTAATCATCCATTGTTTTAATTTGTTCCTAAAAGATCAATATGCGTTTAGTTGTCTAAAAAGGCACTTTTGTCAGCCCCTCGTGATACTGAAGTGGTTTGATTTTTTTTTAATCTAATGATTTTAGTGCTTGTTTGTATAATAATTCAAGTGGTTTTAACATGCTATAGTTGGCCTGTGACCAGCTTGTGAAACAGTAATTCAGAAGAATGTTGAAATATCTTGGCAGCCTCTATAGATGTGTGATTTCTAATAAAGCGAAAATTTGCATGATTGAGCTTGATCTTTTTTTAGATTATTTTAAACATTTGACTCAAGGGAGAGATTAGGGTCAATTAACACCCCAAGATATTTAAATTCACCCAAGACCTGTAATTTTTTTGTGTGTGTCTGTCTGTGTGCTTGTGTTTAACAGGTTCCAGAGTGTTGTAAAGGTTTCTACGGCCCAGACTGTAAACCCTGTATTGGAGGATTCCAGCATCCCTGCTACGACAAGGGATCGGTGAGCAACAGACAAACAGCTCTGTCACACAAGTCTCGTTTCTCAACTGATGTGTTCTATTTGATTGATTTATTTATCTATCTATCTACCGCATGCAGTGCTTTGACGGTATCCACGGCAATGGCTCATGCGGCTGTCAGTCAGGCTTCAAGGGTGTCGCCTGCCACATCTGTGTGGATCCCTCCAAGCATGGAGACAACTGTGACGAAGGTAACGGCTCCTCCTCATTAACAGTTGGAGAGCAACCTAACACTTGTCTCTTCACATGTTTGGAGCAGACTAACGCTGTGTCTGCTGCCTGTATAATAAACAATCAACAGTTTAAAGGTAAATTGAGATTTTAGACCCCTGTTACAGCCGTACAATTACAGCTGTAGAGTCTCAACAGTAATTTTCATGTCTATAAAACTTAAAGCATTGCATTGTGGGATTGTTAGCAAAAAGTATACATGCAATGGATACTATCTGAGAATATTTGAGGGCGCTACATAGTAACTTATGGTGGGCAGTGAATATAGTGCACTATGTAGTAAATAGGGAGAGATTTTGAACACAGACTGCCACAGTTATTTCAATTCATCCTGTGGGGTACATACTGTAAATGTCTCTTAATGGCAATGCATCCAGTAGTTGTTGAGAGATTTCGCTTGAAACCACAAATGCCTTCTGAGTACTGAGTACCTGCCTCATTTTATGAAGTTTAACTGCATTGAAATGATACTTATAATATAATTTTATAGTGTGTAAATTTGCCTTCTGCATCTTTTTCTAACAGAGTTGTAATTGTTACTGCTGGTCCACACACGGTGCATAAGCAGCATGTGACCGCTACTGAACTGCTGCAGCTGCTACAGCCAGCCCTATCTTTCTACATGGAGTTTGCCTTTGATAATGATCAATAATGATGATGACGACATGACTTTCCTTTACCCTCATTCAGAGAGAGGGAGAGAGAGCACACTGAAAGAAATACCAGCTGATTTTTTTCATGTCTGTGGCTTATTAAATTGCATCCACGTTTCCTGCCTAACCCAAACCAAAGGAGGAGAGAGGAAACTAGGAACTATTTTTAAAGAGAAATGAGACATCCTTTCCTCTGAAGCGTCACGTGAGGCAGCATCTGTTTCTGATGATGGCGGAATCTGATGAAGTTTGTGTCTGCCAGCGTGTTCTCATCTCAGGTTGTCATACTCCGACAGTTTGTCATACGTCCTTTGTGTCTTATCCAGATGCTGGCCTATCGCGCAAAGCATTCCCTTCTCTTGCCGATGCGCAAAGGCTCGCGCCCCAGGCGTCTTATCAGTGCAGAGCAGCAGTGTTTTCTCTCTGTTACCTCTTTAACAAACATCTGCACATGAATAACAAGCTGCAGTCTGTATTTATACTGAGTCCTGCTCAGAGGCACAGGAACCATTTGTACTGCCAGAATACCTTTATATTATGTATTCGTTATTTGCATCTATGTGATTGGGAATTCATTATTTAATAATCCAAATTGTAAAGCCGAATTGCCTTGTTGGGAGAATCCTCACCAGCTCTGCACTGTAGTCAGCACCACTTCCCACAACCTCCAGCTGTATCACCAGAGAGGGAAGTAGGCAGGTCAATATGATGAGAGAGATGCTGCTCTTCCACTACAACCTAAAATTAATAAGTCAACCATGGTGAGCACTTTTTAATAGCAGGGCCTTGTAAATTATATTAATAACTTACCGTGTGCCCTATTACTGTATGTCATTGGAGTCACACTTTAATGACCTAAATATACTCTAAATATTCTAAGGTGGAACGACTTGGTAACAGGGGGTTGGGTTGAAGTAGTCTACGGACGGCCCAGGCAGACACTCTTGTGCTCAAAAGCTGAAAGATCCCTGGGACCATAAATTGACACTTAAAGGAGCCATTCTGCCAAACATTTGTACTTTTGATACTTTAAGTATTGACATTCGGCAATGCCCACACTCACGCCTCCTTTGTGGGCCAGGGGTTATCCTGTTGCAGCAGCTGGAAAGCACCCTTAATAGAAAAGAAATTGTGTGACATTGTTCCACTATTGTAACTTTTGTGGCTAACCTGAAATGATCGCATGGTGGGTCCGTGTGTGTGTTTCTCTTCAGAGTGTCGCTGTGTCCACGGTGTGTGTGATAACCGTCCAGGCACCGGTGGAGTGTGTCGGAGAGGATCCTGTTTGGAGGGGTACTCCGGAGACAACTGTGACAAGACGGCCACACCGTGCAACTCCGACGGACTGCACGAACACTGTCACATCCACGCATACTGTACATACACAGGACTGCACGCTATGTAAGATACTACTACTATTACTACATTCGCCAGTTTTAATTTGCCACCTGATTTTGATTTATTTTTAATCTTGTAACTCAGTTAGTTTGAGTTATATTTTTAGTCATTCTATTAATGTCAGTTTTAGTCAACAAAAACCTTTTTCAGTCTAGCTTTTACTTTATAGTCTCATTGTTGTTGTGAATTTATAGTAAGCACTCAGAGGCTACAGCTCTGACCATGTTTATGTTTACGGTGTGTTTCCAGAGTTATATCATTCTGCTCTGCAGTTAAAAAAACAGAAATCCAGCTGTCATCACAAACTCTGGATAGTAGAACTACTCGCTCTTTGTCATTTCTGCTCACTTGACATTATTGCAGCTCTGTGTTCTCCACTGTCGTGCAGCTTTAGTTAGCACCAAGAGGAAGATTTAGATGGTTGACAGCCGACATTAATTCTGAACTCTGTTCTTTACTGAAAGCCTTTAAACGCAAAGAAGAAACGATTCAAAATAATGCTCACGTTCGACCCACAGTTTGGGATAATGTTAATGTTAGGTTACCTTTCAGTAAATGTTGGCATTTTTATTTTTTATCCCAGCTCTTCTGTTGCCACTTCCTGTGTATTTGTCAATAGGTTTTTTGATGAATTCAGTCTATAAATCTGTCATGCCATCTGTCACAGCTCTAGGAATGGCCAGCCGGGCAACCACTTTGGTCTAGAGTAAAATATCTGAATAACTATGGAATGGATTGCCATGACATTTTGTACAGATATTCATGGTTCCCCGAGGATGAATCCTATTGATTTTAGCACCTTGTAGTGCCACCATGAATTTGATATTTGTGCTTCATCATGAACAATCTCAGTAGTCATGTCTCTCAGACGATGTATAAAAACATCTGTCTTGTCGCAACAACCCGCCTGAATCCCATCCGCTTATGACCCAGCCCGTCCAATCAGTGGACTGCAGTCCGTGCATCACCATTACACACACAAGGACAGGTCGTAGCGCTCCTCCTCCTCAGTTAAATATTAGTGCATTTGCTCATATGCAGTCAAATGGAGTTGTTGATAAGACAGAGCATTGGGAGAAGGTGAAGGCAGAGGGTCCACCAACCAAAGACCACAGATTTTTCCCTCAGTGAAAACGAGTGCAGCTGTTTGCTAGACTACCAGACTAGACTAAATACAACCACTTTGCACCCAGATTATGTGTTTAACTAGCAAAACAGAGTGACACGCCACTAGGGAGGCATGCCTACTGTACATCGTGACTGTACACCCATTCATACATCCATAGCCATGTGCCTGCTGCTAGCCCTGAGCTGAAATCGTCCAACCCAGTCATCTTCTACCATTAATTAAGGGAGCATTCAGAATTCATTTGCAACAATTCACAGGTGAACAACACCAGTCACTCCTCTTTTACCTCAACAGCTGCTCAGTTTGTTCATCAAACATCTGTGTGTGTGTGTGGTTGTGTGTGGTGTGTGTGCGTGTGTGCGTGTGTGTGTGTGTGTGTGTGTGTGTGTGTGTGTGTGTGTGTGTTTTGCACCAGGTGTGTGTGTAGGGATGGATATGAAGGTGACGGCCACTCCTGTTCTCCCATCAACCCCTGTCTGAAGAGCAACCGAGGAGGCTGTGACACAAACGTAAGGCTTACTACTCATTTATGTGTGTGTGGATGGTAATAACTATTTAAACCTCCCTTCCCAATTTACTTAAAATAATCTGCAATATCCTCCTCCCAAAATTTTAAAATAAACAAACAATATTTGATTGTGCAGAAATAATTTCACCGCATTGATCAATATTGCATAAAGAAGGTAAAGTTAAATCCCATTTAAAAATGTTATATCTTTTACTTCCTTCTTGGGGGTTGTGCAGTGGTTAGTACCGTCGCCTCACAGGAATAAGGTCCAGGGTCCAAGTTGTCTGGGTCAGGGCCTTACTGTGTGGAAAGGCAGTTTGCATGTTCTCCCCCTGTCTGCGTGGGTTCCCTCCAAGTGCCCCGGCTTCCTCCCACAGTCCAAAGACATGCAAGTTAGACTTGCAAACAGAGAGCAGGATTTTAAACTGGATTGTGAAAGAAATTGGTAACAAAGCAAAGATGCTAAAACTGTTGTGATGTGAGAAGTGTGTTTGGTCCTGGTCAGGAGTCAGGCTGTAGAGTTCTGGAGCATTAAGGCAGGTAAACAAAGTGTTCCAATAATCCATTGCTCTGATCAGGTTTAACCCTGGGTTTTCAGGGTTATGAAACTTTCTTACTGTGGTACATTACCATGGTAACTTATGCTGCATACCTAACCTGCTCGAGAGCAGGTAATGTTCGAAATAACAGATCAACACATATAAAAGCACCACCTACTGACCAGTCAATCTTTTTGAATCAGTAATGGTATCACCATTCATAGAAGATCCTGTAAAGCCCAATGCACGGATCCTGAGAGGGTCTGTCAGGAGGTCACGGTGTTCAGAGGTCGTGTCAAAAAGTAAAAAACTGATTACAATTCGCTTTGAAGATATTTAAACTGGTAAAAAAAAAACAGACTGGATTGGTTATAATCTAGTGTTCTAGGTACAAATAATGCAGAGTCATATGTATAATTATAAAAGAGATTATTTCTTTATATATACTTCAAGCCCCATCTCTGACCTTCTCAAATAAATGACAGAAAAATCATAACATGACCAAGAAATGGGAAAACAATACATCAATATATATACTGGGCTGTGACAGGATTTCACCACATTCAACACACTGTTACAAACTGTAGATCACTTTTTCTTTAAAAAAACATTCGTTCCGAGGGAACGTTAGCTAGCTGCGGCAGACGTTAGCTTGTAGTGGCTAGTTTGTCTGGTGATATTCAAGTGTAAATGGTCATTGAGATTTTAAATATGCATTTTTATTTATTTATTTATTTATTTGCTATCTGCCCCCTATGCATTTGGCAGCTGTTACCGTGTTGCTTTTAGCCTAAATGATATGTGTAACTTCCTTGTATTTGTCTAATATTATAGTTTGCTCTTCATTTGTAAAATATGCAGCTCTGCTGCTGGTAGACTTAAGCATCTTTTCGATTGGAACCTCTTTCATGTGAACGTGCTCATGGATACATTGGTAAATGCTGGGTTGACTTATCGAGTTGTTGACAGTTGGATTCAAAGCTGTGTACCTGCCTTTATAACTCCCTCTCCCTCCCCTGTTCCCCCCTCTCTCTCTCTATATATATAGGCAAAGTGTATGTATATGGGTCCAGGT
>JBBPCS010025343.1:0-23902 GCA_037974645.1 Hollardia meadi
ATATTTAGAAACATTTAGAATAGAACCAATACCCTGTGATGTATTGCTTTAATTGTTGGCACATTGGCACACCTTTGCACATTTCACCCCACCCATGTGTCCATACCAACTTTCAAACCAAACCTACGCCCCTGGTGAAAGGTGAATGCTGGCTTGCGTTGTCCAGTGCTTTGAGTGGTCATAGCGCTATATAAATGTAGTCCATTTAGCATTTACGCATGCTTACTCATATTGTCCTGCTGTCATTGCTTGGGGCTGTCAATTGAAATATCAGCTGTTCTCATCAGCTGTTCTCATCTATCCAACAGCACAGTGACACGCCGTCATTCACAAAAACTCCCCGTAGAGTCTTTCTGATAACACTTATATCACATATCATCTGCTGTAAGTGACAATTATCCTTACTTGCTTGCAAGCATAGAGAGAATTGATGTACTACTTCTTGTGAACCTGTTACAGTTTCCAACATGCCTTTTGATTTGCCGTAGAAACTGTAGAATAATCAATAATCAAAATTACATGTTTGATGTGCACATAAGCATGGAGGGCTCTGTGGTTATTTTCCAACAGTCTGATGCCAGTTGTACAAATATTAACCAGTCGATCTCCTGTGCCAGAGCAAACACCTGCTGCCTTCAGATGGCTGTAAAGACAATCACCAGAGTAAAGGAAATCATTTCTGACTAGCATTAATGCCATAATCAGAAACGAGTGGAAAAAGTGGAAAGACAAAGAAAATATAAATAAATAGGTTTGTGTGATTTCAGAAAGGTTTATATGGGTATGTTTTCCCATATAGCAGGTGGGCGCTGGACCATATCAGACACACACACTTCTTGGCGTGAAGGTTGCAGTCATCATCTTTAAGTCTCTATGTCACGTTAGAGTGTATTTATTAATAACCACACAATCTACATTCTATTTATCATCAACTCATCATCAGCCAGCCCTTTTGCACTTTGCTGCACATACATAAACCAAAATAGTGCAATGCCCATTCAGCAGTCCGTTCAGCCAAAATCTACCTCCTTGCGTTTGTCGTTGTGCTTGTGTGTTTAAAATAAGGCCCACGTTATCCTGACCTGAAGCCAAGCTTAGGTTCAAACAACTTATTTTGTCTGATTATTTCAAAACCCAAAGACATTCACTGTACAATGACTGAAACAGAGTTAAGCAACAAATCGTCCATTGGAGACATTTTGTTTTAAACAATTTACTCAAATATTGAAATTGTACATTTCTGTTGATCAACAAATAGAATAATTCATTCCATCATGAGTAAATGCACAGAATGACTCAAAGTTGAGGAGCTGAAGACACAAGAGGAATTCAATTGGACAAATTTAAAATAAAAGAATTGATGAGCTGTTTCTGCTAGAGGCACATCTTTTCATTGCAAGAGCAGAGAGAGGTCTGCTTATACCAGCTTTCCTCATCACTCACCTTCTGCAGATTCTACATCTTGCCCTTCTGCTGTACCAATACAGTATGTCAAACAAAAAAATCCCATCCCATTAACACTGTACCTTGATTGCTGGCATTGCATTTACTGAGCTTGTTATGATGGGTCATTCCTGCTTCTTGTAATGTTAAAGGTGCAATTTGCAAGATAATTGATTGTTGGGTCTCATTCCCAATACTAATTCTTGGGGTTGGTAGGTCAGGCCGGCCACCAACCCAAAACATCACTATTTGACAAACTGGGAAACCCAAAGCATCATTATTTGACGACCTTGGAAGGAGACTCAACATCTTACACTTTGCACCTTTAATATTCACAACTGTATGAGGAATAATCTGTAAAAAAAAAGTAAAATCTTGACTAAAGCTTGAACCCGTAACACTTAACTTTTATACTGTAAACTACATTTAAACAAACTAATAAACTTTAATATATTTTTTACCTTTTTTCAAAAATTGCAATATGACACACACACACACACACACACACACACACACACACACACACACACACACACACACACATACGCATACTCAATACAAATACTCATACAATATCTTCAAGAAAGCATTTAGAAAATGTTATCCATTGTTAAAGAAACAGACATTCTACTTTCATCCATTGTATTTTTTAAAGGTTTTTTAACAATTTTCTTCCTATTTTGGATGTTGACTCCCCCGTCCCCTGTCATCTTGGTCACATGGGGAGGTCTGCAAATGGCTATACCTCCATGGCACACTGTACCGCTATAGACCTCAATCAAGCACGAAGTGGCTATTTGGGAGAAACGGGAAGATTCATGGTGGGCCGTGCTAGTTGTTGGGCAGCAACAGGGTCGGTAAAAATAATAATAAAACGTATTGAACATCAACCTGACAGGACTGCATTCATTTAGCAGAAGGCTAACATGACTACAGTGGACACACGTGATGACGTATGATGTCATGCATACACCACAGGCTACATTCAAGGGGATAGACGATGTGAGTGAAAAAGAGAGAAATATAAGTAGATACAAAAGAAGACATGGATAATAAAAAGAAGGGGGGGGGGGGGGGCAGATTAAAAAACCAAAAGCTTTACAAGCTGATGCAGCAAAATGTCTCAATCTCAGCAACCTGTTTAAAACAAGCTGCTGGTGGCTTGAGAGTGCAGGTGGAGAACAAACAGCAGAAGTTGGTGAAGAGGATGAGCCAGGTATGCTCACTTCAGCTACAATTCCAAGATTCGTACATCAAAGGTCAGCTGTCAGGAGCACGAGCCTCTTGTCCATGAGTAGATGCACGTTTCCGTCTGTGTGGTGATGCTGCTAAGCATCTTTGCTTACTGCATTAGCATGCTAACATTTGCTAATTACCACCAAACACAAAGTACAGCTGAGGCTGATGAGAATGTGATTAGTTTTGCAAGTATTTTGTCATAAACCACAGTAATGGACAAATTAAAATTTTGAGTGGATGATGTTGCTAGATGAAAAGTCAGAGGATCACAAAAGTTATTACAAACCATCCTGAGGGGAACATTAACATTTGTACCAAATTTCATGGCAATGGATCAGATAATTATTGATATTTAACCGAAAACCACAAATGAAAACCATATGGTGGTGCTAGAAGGAAAGTAGGGGATCATAAAGTCACTAGAATAAATTGGCTGGGCACCATGGATATACTGTATGTACCAAAATCTGTTCCAACCCAGGCGATGTTAGATATTTCACAGGATAAGTGAACACTTTGACCCGATGAAGAAAAAATGAGGGTACCAGCAAAGCCATTAGGATTCATCCTCCGGTGACCAAAACCGTACAAAATTATACTAACAAAAGTTAGCTAGCATGGCTAAAAAGGTGAGCAAAAAATTTTTTGGCGGAAGCACTGTAAAGGGAGTAGAGGGAGTCAAGCTCTATATACAGTAAGCTGCAGCAGGTACAAGTCAAGTTAACAGAAGTTATCTCAAAACACTTTACATGTAGAGAAGGTCTAGACCACACTCTTTAATTTACAGAGACCCAACATTCCCCCATGAGCAAGCACTTGGCGACATTGCCGAGGAAAAACTGCCTTTTTCTGCCAAGGTGGTGTTCTGTTTTGAAGACTGAAGTCGTTAACAGCCTGTGCATATTCTTTAAAAGCAGTTTACTATGTAAATAGTTTTGTTTGAGCAGACGGCAGTTCTGTCAGCTAATATGCTCCCTTAGATCTCCAGTGGCACTCGCACAGTATCTTTCTTTTTAAGCAAATTTAATGATGCAACATGGAAACCACTAGGTGACAACACTCAGAACAAGTTGTCTGCTTGACAACACAAAAACAAACAAGATCCCTGTGCATGCTAGTGAGCACACACAGATAGAGAAATGAAATAACACAGTGAGACAGACTAATGGTATTTACAGAGAGAGATGTAATAAATCTGCCTGCTTCCTCTGCCACCTGTTTGTTACCTGTTTTTTACTGCAGAGCCACCACTCCTGGCTTAAATTAATGATCTGGCTGAGAGTCGGTCCTCTCTCAAGACCTGAGGGAGGCACAAGGAGAGGGGAGAGAGAATGAAGAATTAAAGAGTGATGGAGAGATGGGATGAGAAGGAAACAAAGAAGAGGTGAAAGGCTACATGTCAGAGAAAAAGATGCACGGGATCTGTTATTGAAACGAAAGGAAATGAGAATGAGAGGAAAGTGAAAAATCGAGAAGGATGGCATGTTCTCCTGCAGACAGGCTGCGAATGATACATTGGAGTCTGGAAATATTTGGCCTAAATCTAGTACAGCCAAAACCTCACCACAAAACATTTTGTGATTTTAGTCAAACGCATTTCACACTGGATTTGATCTATCTGATGAAAAACACATGAAGAATGATCAAGGATGCAGCTTTGCAGAAAGTGTCACTAATTAGAAGTTTGGTGATTCGATTTGCGGTCGATGCAGAAAACATGTGGGAGTGTCCTTGGGCAAGATACTGAAACCCAGATTGCTGCTGATGACTCTCCCATTGGTTTGATTGATTGTGTGAATGGTTATCACTTCTGGCATCTTGTATGGTAGCCTCTGCCACCAGTGTATGAACGTGTGTGTGAATTAGGGATAAGCGAGTAAGCCATTATCTGTATCTAAGTTATCTGCATCTGTATCTATACTCAGGATGGGTAGGGGTTCAACTGGAAATGAGTGGGACTAATCAGAAGTTGCTTGCCTGAAATTGATATTGGTTGATCAGAAGTTGCTATATTTATCTAATTATAGAACAGCCTAATTGAGCTTCAGATCAATGTTTTTGATCACAACAGGAACAGCCTGAGGAACGTGACAAAGAGCTTAAGGTGTCCATCTGGCCTCAAAATGCCACAGATCCAAATCTGATTGAGCTGTGCCTGAAAAATTACAATCCATGGAGTGCTGTTGGCATGAGATGGTTTACTTTGTCTGAAACAATATTTGGGTGGATTTTATGGGTCAAAGAACATCCACATTCACTTTACCTGTCAGTGGTTTTAATGCTGTGGCTGATAGGTGTAGTTCCTCCATGAAACCGCTCACAACATGGTCTTTGGATTATCTTGAGTAACCGGGTCATAATTTCTAGAAAGAGACATTGCGGTTGACTTTTTCAAGTGTATTTTTGTGCCATCTAGTTCCATTATACTCAAGAAAAGGCAGACATCGTCAAAACTGTGCAACTCGCACAAAAACAATCTAGATGGATAAATAGCACCACAGGTAAGAGGAAAAACACGTATTTTTGATTATGGGGTGAACTGTCCCTTTAATCCTCAGTTCAACACATGCAGTGTAACACAGAGCAGATCCAAACTAAGCATGCAATATGAAAGATAAAATCATAAAACCATACAATAATACAAAACTGGTAAAGATTGTGCAAGCCACAAACCCAATGAAATGAATGTAAAATATTTTTGAATAAACACAAAACCTGCACTGCATGATCAATTGAAATACGCGACTGTTGGGATCAAGCGATTATAAACTGTGAATTTAAAGGAATGTTCCACCATGACATGAACAAACACATGCCAGCCTCAGCAGTTCAGCAGTGCAGCCGCCACACCGGCTGTGTCCAATAAAGTCATACTGTTTGGCCTGATATGAAAGCATTTATTTATACCTCACGCTCCAGCCAGAAGTTAAGTGCCCTGTACAGAGAAGGAGGTTCTGTGTTCAGCATGCAGTTCCATCCTGAGAAAGAATGCACAAAAAGTATTTTTGTTGCCAAGTGTCTTCTGAAAAAACACTTGAAAAGGGTTCTCCCTCAAGGGCATCAAACTACATGTTGCCCTTGATTGCAAGCTGTCCCAGTCACAGTCCCAAGCAATGTTCTCACTTCAATGGGCCTTAAGCATCAAGCGACATTGGTAAAAACAATGGCTGACCAGACTCATAATACTGTCCTGTCTGACATGTATGAAAATATTTCAATCAGGAGACATTTATTGACAGATAAATTTGAGGGTGTGTGTGCAAAAAGTTGGAGAAATATGTAAAGAGTCTTTGCTGGTTAGATGATGTCATCACTTTAAGAAAAGTAAAAGTCACGCCATGAGCTGTTAAGGAATGGAGTCTAGACGCTGGAGGTCATCATGATGGGGTGAAGAGCAGTGACTGAAGATCTGAAAGGGATGTGATGTGGAGCAGAACTTTTGATGAGCTCAGTGGAAGGACCCATGGGTGCTTGGTTGTGATGAAAGCTGGGAGGTGATAAGGGGTGGAGGAGGATTCACCTCCAGCACCATCTGACACTGAAATGACAGCTGCCAGCAGGTGAGAATGAAAGTGTGACAGCAACGAGATGATTGGCTCACAGCAGTCAATCAAATCTGTATGTAAACACACATGAACATTATTCCTGATTCAATCTTTGCTGCTAAAGCTTCATTTGATGAAAGCACAAAAAAGTAGAAGAGGGAAAGTGAGACAACAAAAAGGACAAAAAAGATGAGGGTAAGAAAAGCAGGAGAGAAAAGACATTACGTGCAATTTGGCGGCAGACGAGGAGATTGTTTGAATACCAATCATGCAGGACGAAGAAGGCGTCTCCTTGAAGGTTACAAATCGACAAACCTGGAGGGGAGAAAGTGGTGAATGTAAGAATGCCCCAACACTGCCTGCTAATCCTGGGAGTTTGAGAATTCCTTTGAAAAGAGTGTGTAGGGTCTGACGTGCACCATGACCACACACACACACATACACACACACATACACATACACACACACACACACACTGTCTCAAGGGTAAGCAAAGTGAAAAACACAAAGCGAGAGCTGTATGAAGGAAACGTAGGTGCAGCTGTTATGTGAACGTGAACACACAGCAGCACGCAGCCTCTAATCAATCAGAGGGTTGGGCAACAGCTGGTGGGGCCGTGACAGGTCAGAGAACAGTCTGAGCAGCTGCTACAAAATATCCAATCACTGATCAGCTCAGCATTTTATTGTCTCACTTCCTGTCAGTGTTTGGTTTAACCTTGAAGACCTCTATTGAAATGTGTACAGCTCCACAAATTAGAATTCATCGTGTTGTGTGTGTGTTTTGTTTTATTTTATTTCAGTGCAGCACCCTGTGAAGGGAAATCAAATATTCACAAAACATATGTATCAGGGTTGCTGAAAACCCCTTCATCACAGTGAAACCTTAAGCTAGACTTATATTAAAGCTTTCAGATGAGACAGTTTCATAAAGACTTTGTAGTGTAGTTATGGCAGACTTCATGTGTAAAGCCTGAACAAAACACCCGCTAGTTTCTGCAATACATGACACTATGTTCTTGTGATGTACAGTATAGATTCTTTATGTTAGTTTTCCCATTTTCAAGTGAGCATTAATTGCAGGTCAGTGACAGGACGTGAACTCCACTCTCCAGTCAGACTGCATGACTCCACCACCCTGACCTCTACACTACTCTTTACTTTCTGCCTCGCTACATAAAGGACACTCTTCCTACTCTGGCACTGAACATTAGCACTAGAAGTAAGTGTGTTGAACTGTCCAACATGAACATCATTTTGCAAACTGCCACAAAGTTAGAAGCACATTATTGTTTCGATCATAGACAGTGTGATAAGTGGATGGAGCTTCCTGGTCTGAAATGTGAAGCCAATGCAAAAGAATCTTAAACCTGCATTCTTTCTAATGACCATTGATCGCAAAAAGAAGTCTGACTGTATGTAAGCTTATGAGAAAATGACTACTTCTTACTTGATGTATTACCTCAGTAAACAGTTTCCTCATCAGTTTATGTCTCAGTCACAGGTTTTAAGTTTTCTTCAATGCAGCATGATGTTTAGTTTGTAAATTATGCTCCTACTCAGAGTAATATAGATGATAAAGAGGGGTCTACTTTAGGGCGTGGCTACCTTGTGATTGACAAGTCGCTACCACCGTGTGTCCTCAGGTTCTCAGTCACATCCAATCAGGATAGAGGTGTAGCAATGTGTATCCTCCCCAGCTCCACCCTCTCATCCAAATACGGCCGATTTGGCTCCAAAAAATACAAGATGGCGACAGCAGTAATGCCAAAATCAAGGCTTCAAAATGGTAGTCCACAAACCAATGGGTAAATGGTAATTAGAGTTACATTTACATATAGTGCTTTTCTTGTCTACAGACTACTCAAAGCACTTTACACACACATACACTGATGGCAGAGGCTGCAATACAATCATCAGAAGCAATACAGCGCTTACTGTCCAAAGCGCCCCACGATATTTCTATGCACTGCAATCAGTGTGTGAGTGTAATGTAAAAGCAGTTTACATTTAGTTTAAATGTTTACTCAGAATACATTTTAACTGACTTTCTTTTTTATTTTTTATCTAAATATACTTTTAAAATATAGTAAAAATGTTTGGAAAGTAACAGTAGTTTTACTTGAGTATAATATTCTGGTACTTTTTACACCTCTGGTAAGCCACGCCTTTTCGGCCATGTGGTGTATTATTACAGTGATTGTAGAGAGTGACAGTCAATCAGCATTAATACATTAGTTTTACCAGAACTGTCCGTATTTGTCCTTGGGAACATCCAGACCATTACAAGACCATCAATTTACCACATTAATATTGACTGCATCTTGTGTGCTCATTCAAAGCATAATTAAAGTCCAACACTTCCACAGTGTAGGACAGCTCTAAACAGATGCAGAATGTCAATGCAGTCTGTCATAGCCTAATTTATCACAGGCTGCAAACATTTCATTTTAATAAGCTTAGCTCAGTAGCTTCAAGTATCCTTCAGACATTTTTCAGACGAGGTTTTAAAAGTTCTGCACCTTCTCTTTCGAACTGGTCAAAACTGAAAAGTTTGAACAAATTTTAAAGCAACAGCCCCTATACTGTAGCCTCTTGTTTACCCTGAGCCAGCATTACAAGTTATTAAAAACTGCATAAGTGGTGGTGGGGTCAGATTATGAACAATAAGATCATCAAACAAAAGTATCAAACAAACTAATTATACAGTAAATGTTTTTTTTTAAAATCAAATATGTTAGCTTGATTATCTTTTTTCCCCCACTTTTTTTTCACTTCATTCGTTCAGTTTGATATTAAACTGAGCCCCTGTCAGGTCAGGTGAGAAAAAGAGGTCATATACAGTATGTACATCATGTACAAATCTGTGTGAACAGTTTATAAACCGGTTTCGCAATCCATGCCCACAGATTCACAATCCGTGCCAATCAGTGCCCTCGGCTACCCTCCTTCTCCTGTCTCACTGTTTCCCTCTTTTTTTGCCCTAATAATCTATATTATTATTATCACAATCAATCATAAAATCATATAATGTCTGCTGTGCATACTGCAGGCATGTGTATCATAGTGATAAGTGTGAATTTGTAGTTTTGTTGTGCTAACATTATCCTATTCAATAACATCCATAAATATATTTCATAGTTATATTTGACCAGTTTTGATAGTAACACTGTTTAAACAACTTAAAGGAAAGCCCTAAAGGAATGTGTAATAGACTGGCAGGCACATTAGTGTGGGGTCTATAAAATTCTGTATGAATGGACTATTAATTATACCATTCATATGCCATTCAGCTGATTCAGAACGCTGCTGCTTGAGTCCTCAATAAGATGAAGAAAGTGGACAATATCAGTTCGGTTCTCAGATCTTTACACTGGCTTCCTGTTTGCCAAAGAATTGACTTCAAAATACTGCTGTTGGTTTATAAAGCACTGAATGGTTTAGAGCCAAAATACATTTGTGATCTGCTGCTACCTTATGAACCGTCCAGACCACTCAGGTTGTCAGGAACAGGTCTGCTTTCTGTCCCCAGAGTCAGAACTAAACTGAGGAGGCAGCGTTCAGTTTTTATGCTCTACATATCTGGAACAAACTCCCAGAGAGCTGCAGGTCTGATAATTAAATGATTATTAAATTAAATCAAATAAGTACTAATTTCTTACACTGGAATGTTACTTTTACACTTGTATTTCTTATTTTATTCTATTCTGTTTTATTTATTTATTCTTATTTTCTTTGTAACTCTTTAATTTCTATCTTAATGTTTTGTTTTGTCTTATGTTGCTTTTACATTGTGTCTTGATGCCCTCTATATTTTATGTAAAGCACTTTAAATTGCCTTGTTGTTGAAATGTGCTATACAAATAAACCTTCCTTGCCTTGTCTGACCACATTTATGCATCTCCATTTGCCAGATAACAAAACAGATTACAATCCGTCTGTTTTCCTGAACAACATCAGGATCATCCTGCACCTGAAGCTGTTTGGTGACTGACAAACACATCAGAAGAATGGCTTCTGCACTTTAGCAGTTTAGCTTAGCAACTGTTAGCAACTGAACACATGGACGAATGATATTTAAGAACTGTGTGTGAGACAGATGTTTTTCTTTTTGTCTCAACTCTCACTCACCTCCTCACCCATACAAATGAAAGGTCTGTCACTCATATTGTAAATTTAAAGTTTGAACTGATCAGACATCAGATGTACACTACAACAGCTCTGAGTGGCTCTCCTGTCTGATTATATGTGCTGGTATTGCTGGAGCTGTTTTAATGTTTTAATGGGATAGAATGAAAACAAATATTAGTGTTAGTGAAAATGTTCTTAATACATAATACATGGAGCAGACCCAGCAGAGGCTATTCCCACACACCACTCAATGACATGCTGTAGTTTAGGAGTAACGATTATGGGTCTTGGTGAGACAGATTAATATATATATATTTTTTTTTTTTAAATCTGACTAGAACACGTCTTAAACCTCCTCTCGAGGTGGTTTAAAACAACCAGATTTCAATTTAGGCTATCATGAACACTTCTTGGAAACATTTATAATTCAAATTTTAAGGCACATAAAGTGCTCCTCCAGTCAGATAGCTGTCAGTGAGCACCAAAGAAAACTCATTTGAATCATTGAACGAATGGATGGTTTTGCACAGTGCCTTTTTTTTTTTGATAGCAACTGGTGTAAGAGTTTAATTCCAAAATGGGAACTCTACCTTTTTTAAATTACTGAACATTGAACGTTTGTAGAATTCTGTAAAGCTTCAGCTGCTCAGCTCAGTCCAGGTCCACTGTATGTCCTCAAAGTGACTATGCAAGTTCAAAGCTGCACTGTGCTTATTAAACACTTCTGCACAAGCCTGAATCATCATTAATCTCCCCAATAACGCAACATCCTCCAGGAACACTCCTGTCGTCACAGAGCCGAATTAAATTGGTCAGAAGATTAATGGAGTTGTGCTCCTATTATGACCTGCGTTGTAAAAGAAGGAATTACAGCTGTCTGACTTTCAACCCATACCTGTGTGTTTCTGTGGGCTTTGTGGAGATGTGTTTGTCAGTAGTTATCTCTTTCAATCTGCTTGTTAGGCAGCTAATTTCCCTCTCAAAGCACATCCTACACCCTTCTACCAGACCTAATCGTCATTGAGTGTGTTTTTGTTATCATCTGCACCCCCAATGTCGAGGGAATTTATTCATCAAGGCGCTCTGGTCACAGGCATCCTAATAAAGCCCGCTGCTGTCTGCAGGCAACAGACAAAAAAAAAAAATCTAATTGGACTGATGGATGTGGAGGAGAAGCACTGATGAGGACGTGCTACTAGACTTGAACTCTGGATTCGACTTACAGTCGTCAAGGGCCGAGTACCAGTAGGCAATTTGAGAGGGATGGAGGGGACGCTATCCCCCTTGTTAGCAACATGTCGAAAATGTGTCCTCCTTGTTAACCCTTAATACGCCTTGAGGTCACCAATAGGCTGACGGCAGTCCAGATCTGGACCCAGATGCCATCCTATCTGGATCTGATCTATAACCGCTTATTAGTGAGAATTATTATACCAGTATATAAATGAATAAAAAATACCTTAGCCTTAGAGAGAGAGAGAGAGAGAGAGAGAGAGAGAGAGAGAGAGAGAGAGAGAACAACAGCAGGGTGACGAGCAGAGGGGCCGTCACAACAACCGACGCAGTTGTCACTTTCACGCCCAACGCCCATGTTGTGTAAGTGCTTGCGCCCATCTGTGTTCCCATGGCTTAGAGAGGCTGCTTTCAGTAATTTTAAATGTTTCTATGCACGCCGCAGTAATGTCACTGCAGCAAATATCGCGGGACACTTAAAGCGGCAAAACTAAGTTAAAAAAAACCTGGAATGTGTGTGATCTTCCAAATGTGTAGACAAACACAGAATCGTAATTAACATTAGCTTATAATTATTATGTTAATTATAATCTAATTATAATTAATATAAATAATCATTGAATTTAAGCTGCTGTGCATAAATGTGCAAGAGTCTCTCAATGCAGAGACACACGTATCATCTCTGCTTCTGTGGGATGACTGCAGGTAATGTGATTAATATTTTCCTCGTTCCTTCACCCATCTGCATCCCATCTGCTGTTAATCAGAATGATAATCTTTATGAACAAATATACAGACTTCAGTCCACTCTTTTACACACAGCTACGTGCAGCAGCTCCCCTCCTCCTCAGTTAAAGATCGGTGCATTTGTTCATATGCAGACAAATGGAGTTGTTGATGGGACAGAGGATTAGGAGACAGTGGAGGCCGAGGGTCCACCGGCCAAAGACCACATACCTGTCCCTCAGCCAGACGAGTACCGCTGTTTAAATAGCAATGGGCCCTGAGCAGATACACCTGGCTTTTAAAGGAAATGGGAGATGACACTCTGATTGGTTTGATTTATGTTACGCCCCAAACTCACCTATGGAAAATTATCATTCTGTCAGTCACGGGTTCCCTGGACTTCCACTTGTTTTTTTCTCACTTTTTTCTCTCTCTTTTAAAATTCTATTTGTTTGATTTGACTACCCACTCATAGAAACTCAAATCTGAACGGAGAATATAAAACATTTCATATGACTCTGAATCAACACAAGTTAGACATTAAAATGTTGAATTTTATTTTATTTTTCTCTGAATCCCGACCTTCTCTTGGATCTATAACATTCTCTAGCTGTTAAAAATGCACACATTGCTTACTGTTTACCTCTGATAGATGGGAGAATGAAGGTGGCGAGTTTCAATCAGTCCCCAATCAGACACTCATACACAATTCCACATAAACAATAACTTACCACCACCTTCACTGTGTGGTTATTTGGGAAATTTCTAAAGAGTATGATGAATGACAAAACTATTTAGCAAGCACAGAACAGTTTTGAATTATATGCAAGTTATACTTACTCAAGTTCCAATCAGTGGAGAACAATATGAACACAGTTGTTAGTATACTGAGTGTATATTGTTTAACTGTCACCGTATGTCATTATTGTATGTGTGCTGTCTGTTGTACAGTGATGTGGAAATTAATTTCCCTCTGTGGGACAATAAAGTCTAAAGCTGAGTTCACACTCCTGGCAACATAGCTACAAAACGTCCAGACATGGTCAGCTACATTGTCGCCAAGTCACCATTGAAGTGTCGCTCAAGCGCTCGTTGATGTCATCACGGGCTTGTGTGTGGAGACAACGAGCATGGATCGTCAGGTGAGAGCACTTGTGGAGCTAGCTATTGTTTACATGCGTTAGAAGCGGGACAGAGGACGTCGGTTAACGGGGAACTGGCTAACAGCAAGAATCCGTTTTTCTTCCATTGTTTACATGGAACAGGAATTCAGGGGAGACTTGAGCGCAAGTGGTAAAACTAAAACATATGCTTTGTAGCATGTCACGCAGCGACAAGTGTCGTATTGAAAATGACTTGTAGCCTGATGCTCTGTCGGTGGTCTCGACTACAGCACTCCAAACCATCCTCCACTCCAAACCATCCTCCACCATAGATGGTGGACCCCCACCATAACCAAACAAAAAGTCTTAGCCATGAGGAAAGCCGAACACAATTACACACGGAAAAACTACACACTGGCACAGGAGTGCACAGGCAGCCAAATGCACAACACAATCAGAATTGGAGCCTTTTCCTCTAACTGCCTAACCAGAAACTACGTTGCCTCCTCCCTAGTCTTCAGGTAGCTACTTGCGGTGGGTACGTATGCACTAAAAGCCCAATGGGATGGCAAGGCAACCAGTGAACTGGTGACCCCTTATTGTAGATGTATTGTGTGTGTGCTCTGATTATTATGAATATCATGCGTATGCTCTGATCTGACCCACGGATTTGCCCCCGAGACTACTGCTCTAACTACGTTCGCTACCACGCTATAAATTCCCCCTGTAACAGTCTGTTTTACACTTAAAAATATGTTTTTGAAGGACTTAGTGTGTGTCTTAAGAACATCATGAAAACTAGCTTGTTAGGTTTAGGTTTTGTTTGCCCCTTAAAGCAGAGACTGACGCAGGTAGATATAAAAATAAACAAGAGTTTAATGATCGACAAAAATTACTACAGAGCAGGCAGTGGAGGCAAGGAGCTGGCTGGCTCGTTGAAAGTTCACCAGTGAGGAGAGAACGGATTCCCGGAGATAACACTCAGGCACTGAAGACACGGAGGCTGGCGAAGCAGCAAGGCACACAGGATCCCTGAGCACACAGGAAAAAACACAGGTAAGAACAAAAATCACAAGCACACGGCAGAGCTGCAAAAAACTGCAGTTAAACTACTGCAACAAAAAACAGTCACTAGAAAAATCACCAAAGGAAAGTACTCACCACCGAACGAGATGGAATTGTCTGGCACCGTAGTGGACTCAGGACCAGGCTTATATGGTCAGGTAAATGAGTTGAGTGGATCCAGGTGTGCCTCATCTGCTGCAGTGGGAGAAGCAAGCCACACCCCCTGCCACACACATGACCTGCAGGAGGAAGAGAACAAAAAGGGGAGGGGGAGAGAAAAGGAGAAACAAACAAAAAACCCAACATCAAAACCAAAAACCTAAACAGAATCTCCACATATCTTTTCTTTTAATCCCAAGTGTTTTACCACCGGATTTGGAAATAAATGGCAGCTTAAATTTTACAAGTTTTCATCCCTTGTATGCTAAATGTTATGTTGTAAAATCTATGCACCATGACACTTAAGATATCTGGGCAATGTCACAGATACTGTATGTTTGTATCTGTAGCTTCCTGATTTATATATAGACATTACTGTTTAGTAAAACACTTAAGCAGAATGAGTAACAAAAAATTGTTTAATTTAGGATTTCTGGTTGAAAATCGATAGTGGTTTGGGTGGGACATATATGAAATAATCTAGACAAAGAAATGAATCTGAAAAAAATCTTTATCATTATGATTTTACAAATCTTAACAGTCAGCGAGGAAACCAACTGTAGGGCCTCTTACATAAAATGACCATAGTGTAAGTTAAGGATGAGCACTGCAGTTAGCCATTAGCCGTTAGCAGCACAGCCTTCTGGCAACTAGCTGACTGGTCACGTCCAGTGGTATTTATGCAATTCTTTTTTATCCTGATATTTCTCACTATTACGCTGCTGAAACACTCATTCCAACAGGTTGTGCTACTGCAACTGACCGGCCACAGTCTGCACTTCCTGTTTTGGAGGACTTGCTGGTGGAAATAATGCTGTTGTGCCACAGGCTCTGCTGGTGCGTGTTGTCTGTTAATAGCTCATTGTCATATAAGGGAAACTGCAAAATACTTGTTGCATAGATATAGAGATGTGGATGTCAATGGCTCTGTCGTTCTGGGGAGTAATCATTTGGTGTTGGGGGATTAATTCTATAAACAGACTCCTTGGTGATGCACAGATTATTTCAGAACTCCCTCAAAGAGCAGCGCCTCTGCCAAAATCTTAACTGTGAAACCTTTGCTTTGGCCAAGTGTCTCTGACTTGAAGTGCACACACTTCTGGTACGTCTGAGTGCACACCGCGACCAACAGTTTGGTTTGAAGAGGCAGAAACATCAGTGAAAATTAACAACATGGAGGGTGTTTGTGCCTCCACAATCTGCATGTTTCACCGTGTAGGATTTGATGTATTTTAGGGCTGCTGAACACCGCAGTACTCTTGTTGTGGGTCCTCAGTGAACAGGTTCACTTTGGTCTAGTCGGGTCCTCAATGATTTGAATATAATTGTGGGTAATGAGTGAGTTTTGCAGGTGTGACCAGAAACAGATGGAACAGATTTTTACTTAAAGGCTTTACACTTCTGATTCTGTCCATGCATGAGTCAGAGATCTTGAATCGTAAATTGATTACAGCTTGATGTGTTGCACTCTCTCAGGGGTTTTGTTATTTTAAAACTTTCATAAAATTCCACAGAAGAAGTTGAGTGTAGTTTTGAAAGTGACTTCTGTTTAATAATAATGTGTGGGACTTGCTGAGCCTGTATGAACCATGGGCTCTCTGTCTTACTGTCTCTCCCACACACTCATGGACACACACACACTTAGTCAGGTAATATAACATGATGGAGAATGACTGACTGTCATTTAGTGATGTGTAAAACACATTTACTCTAGAAATGAAAATCATTTTCCTCCCCTGAGAGCCCTGACTGGAGAGCAATTATCATTTTTCCCCTGCAAGAGAAAACCATTACCATAATAAAATGGAACCTCAGCCTGGATGCTGGAATTACCATACAATCATATCATAGACTGTGTCTGGTTCACTCAACCTCAATTCAGGAAGTTAATTCCTAACTGTAGCCTTGAATAATAATCTGCTGTATTGTGCATTTAAAGGACTGCGAAGTTGAAGCAGAGGCAAATGTCATGTTAAAACAGCCTAAATGTTAATACATATTAGCATTTGATTTGTTGTGTGTCATGATTTCACTAGTGCATACACTGTATTGTATTTGTGTCTGCTATCAACTCATTCTCATCCCAGGTCGTCACATACCGACATTTTGTCATGCGCACCTCGCATCTTATCGTGACGCACAAGGTGTACGTTACTTTGGTTAAGTTTAGACACAAAACCGTCTTGGTTTGGTTCAAGAAATGACTGGTGACACTTGGTTTCAAACAGGACATGAATTCCGGTCTCTGAAATCGTGTATGTGACTCTCCACTCAACCCCGACCTCCACTCCTTTGGGCACTTTCTCAATTTGGGAAGTACATCGCGCTACGTCATCTGTTCAGGTTGTCTGATACTGATGCGGACGGCTGTACATTGCAGGAACATTAAACCTTAGTGTGTCTCTGCCTGATGCCAAAGGGTACTTTGTGCGAATGGGATGATGACACGCAAGGGGCCGTGACAAAACGTTGATATCTGACGAGCTGGGGATGAGAACGGACTGCTGCTATATGATCTGGGATTTACTCCCATTTGGCAACAAGAGCAGTAAAGCCATCACGCCAGTTTATAAAGTGGTGAAATTTCATAGCCAAGTTAATTTAGCCTATTACAATGGAATTGCACCAGTCACTTGATTTGCTCTTGGAAGTGAAATTAATCTGATCAACTTTGATCAACTCTGACATGTGAATTTACCCTGTTGACCAACAGAAAGCTGTTTTGACAGCGCTGAATAAACTGCGACTTGATTTAATGATAAAATCATTCATACAGCCCAATACCACAAATGAGAAATTAGCCTCAAGAGGCTTTACAATCTGTACAGTTCATGACACGTTAGACCAGGGGTTCTCAATATTTTGTAACTTAACACCCATTTCTGATTGTCAACAAATTTCTGAGGACCACCTTCCCAAATAAATAACAGAAAAATCATAACGTGACCAAAATAATTGAAAAAAAAAGGCATCCAAGGGAATGTTAGCTAGCTGTGGCAGATATTCAAATGTGGTCATTGAAATTATGCATTTGATTTTGCCATTTTTTATTTATGCGAATTCTTTAGCAGCTTAAGATATTAAAATTACAAAGCCCACTAGAGGATAATGCTCTGAGGTCCACCTGCCCCGGCCCACTGGTTGAGAATAGTTGCATTAGACCCACAGTTTGGATAAGAAAAGAAAATTCCTTAAAAAAAAAAATCCTTAACCAGGGAAGAAACCTCAGGAAGAGCAACAGAGAGGAGAGATCCTCTCCAAGGACGAATAGATGCCGTGGAGACCTGGGAGAGGACAGACCACAGAGCTCAAGCACACTATTCAAACAGGAAAAGAACAAACAGGCAGAGGGAGAGAGACAAGCGGAGAGTCTGAATCTCCCAGAGGACAAAGATTTAGATCCAAACATCTGGAATGAGGCACTGACAGCTGTGAGAGAGGAGAGAGACAGAGAGGTCTCAAGACAGCTGATGGTCCAGCATATAGAGTAGTCTAACTGTAGGCCATTAGTGACTAACACTAACACTTTGCAAGCTGGGAGAGCTTATTTCCTCTTCAGTGACTGAAATGACGTGCAGTCCTGACACAAAATGAATCATACATGTTCACATGACAGAATAATTATGTGTGTTCACATCAAGAGACTTGTGCCACGTTTGTGCACAAAGTTCTGGACCCTGTACACAGACCTTCTCTATGGACCCCTCCCTGCTTCCACAGCTATTCATTCCAGGACCCTCCTCACCCCTCTCTCTGTCATCTTTGAGAGTCCTGTGTCCCACTTTGTGCATACGACTGTGTGACGTGTGTATTAAGGCCAGCTGTATCCCATGAGGATGTGAACTTACCTCCCTCCTTTGTTATACGTCTCAGAGCAGTGTATGTAAATCCTGCAGTGAAGGAGAGAAAGCGACACATTCTGCCGCCGCTAAAAGATTTCAATTCACAACACGTAATCTCCTCACAGCTGTGACTTCAGCATTGCATGGGAACCTTCCTCGCTAATTTTCAGCTTCACTTTGATGTGTGGAATAGACAAAAATAAGTGTGTGTGTGTGTGTGTGTGTGTGTGTGTGCATATAGTGTCTATGTGCATATGATAAGCAGGCAGGGTCACAGAGGATGTGTTTTTATGCTCCTGGTCCTACCTGAATGACTGTGTCTCCACAGACTGTCAACTCAGCCGGCAAAATCTTCTTACATTTGATGGTACGCAGGCTGACCTGTTAGAGCACTGGTGGAGGGATATTATATTACACCTACACACATTCATACATTTATTATGTTCTGGATTTCAGTCCGTGTCCAAGTGGAACACTTTTGCAAGGTACAGTCGGGAAAAGGCAAGTGCCCATTCACACGCTTTTTAAAAAAGTTTTCTGGACACAATTATTGACCCAGGTTTAAGTGACTCTTCTGAGCCAATATAATCAATCTGATCTACTTTCAAATTAACACTGAAAGTGAAAGCGGGAAACAGCCAACAGACTTACATAAAATAAAATTATGTAAGATTTTTATGTTTTGAGGAAGTTTCTAAACATGTTCTCAAAAGGAACTAAATAGAAGAAACGCAACCATATTAAATCAGGGCCAGGTTGTAAACCTGGGAAAGATCTCTGCTTGAAAAATTGAAGTCTGTAAGGTGTAGAAAAGATTTGTGGAAGTATGGAAAATTCCCACACTGTTACTTCAGTAGACATGCATGCACTTTAGTTCCAAGTATGACTTTTGGCTCTGCTCTTACGTTTGAAAACTGGGCCAAAATCTGTACTTAGATGTGTGTGTGCGTGCGTGCGTGCGTGTGTGTGTGTGTGTGTGTGATTTCAGTGTCACACACAGTTTCCTGCTTCAAAAAATAGTGTTTTTTTGCTTCCTTGCCCTGCATCAAGCCAGCAGTGGATGATGACCTAATCCAATGATAGGAATGAGCGGGTACACCATTATCTGTATCTGTTCAACCAACTAGATTATCTGTATCCATGTGGGACCAAACTTAAGTCTAAAATCCATATGGGTTGATCAGAAGTTACTATATTTATAATTTATTAGAAAATTATTGACAGCCACATTAAACTGTAAAATTAGGCAGTGCTGATCAAATATAAATCAAGATTCGGTTAGTGCATAGCCTATCTCTGGACTGAAATGTTTTCAGAAACCTATTTCAGTGTAGCTACTGTTCTGCTGTAACATGAGAAAGGACAGGGAGGGACTCAAAAACACTAACATGCACACTTGTGTGCACTAACATGCATGCAGGGATGGACCAGATACTAAAACAAAGAACATATAAGCTCAGTCCTCTGCTCAGGACGTCATTACTTCACTATATCTCTACATCCCAAATAGTAAAATAGTTTCTGACATATTAATGTTCAAATAAGCTTGTGGCTTCTTGACCTCTCCCGTCTTATCTGTTTTCTTTTTTTCTTTTTATCTAGTATAGCTGTTATATATTTGTGCAAATTCATTTGAAGTAATCATAATCATATACAACCACATGCCTTGAAATGATGACAACCTGCTGAATTAAAAGCATTTTAATTTTAGGTTGCAAAAGATAAATTATTAGTTGCAGGTTGTATACAGGCTTAAATGCTTCCCATTCAACAATATCAAATAAAACAAACAAACAAAAGAAGAAGAAGTTTGGATTAAGGCAGGAAACCAGCCCCAAGGAGGGCAGCACTGCAACGTGTTCTCATCCCAGGTCATCACATAATGACATTTTCTCATGCACCCTCACATCTTATCCAGACTCACAAGGTCCCATTTGGCGTCACCAGCCGACAGGCTAAGCCTTCCCTTTAGCATAAGTTGAGGCACAAAAATCACGTGGTTAGGTTTAAGAAAATACTGGTAACTCTTAGTTACAACTGGGACGTAAACTCCTGTCTTCTGGGTGAAGGTTGTGTGTGTGACTCTCCACTCGAACCTGAGCTCCACCCCTCTTGCCACTTTCTTGCTTTGTAAACGATGTCGTGCCGTTCAAGTCGTCCTAAACTGAGGGGCTGGGGAGGACCCTGCAGAGGTTATTAATTGATGACAGTTATTTTGCAATGTCACATCTCAAAAACAGACTTACAATACAAGAAAACAATGTGAATATAAAGAAACAAACATATGTAACTGCTGAACTGGAGAGGCTCTTTTTATTATTTTTGATAAAAGACTAATTGAGACCTGGCAACACTGTCTAAGGGAGTTGTCCAGATTGAAAGAGTCACTGAAGATCTTTTCGAGAAGCTGAGTTAGCTGAACAGACAACTGCTTTTGTACATGCTGCAGGGGGAGAATAATGCATTAAAGCCCATTAAATCTGAAATAAGTTATGCAAGTTGCATGAGTCTTTGAGAGGCATCATATGAAATGATAATTTCACATGATGCCTCTCAAACAGCAGACAGACACAGTTAGAGACTAGCTGGTGGACATAATGGAGCATGTAGGAGCCAAAATATCAGTTTTTGTTTGGATTTAAAGAATAAGAATTATTTCACGACTTCCCATACTTTTTGGTTGTAGTTCTTATAGATTGATTTTGACTGACAGCTTGGCCACTGATTGGTAAACTGGTGACACCCGTAGTAATGGGGAGCATGGTCATTTACAAAGGGAAGTCGGAGGTTGGAGGGATTGCGGAGTCCTAGCTTTAGTTGGCACCAAACATGTTTGTTTTTTTAACCGTCTTATCTCGTCTCTTTTCTCTCTTTCGCATAAAATTAATGTGTGGTGCCTGGATCTACAACAACAAAGGTGCGGTTAAACAACTCTTCTTTCGCTGGGACAGTGGCTATGATATCAAAACAGAACAGCTGAAGAGCCAAATATTTCTCTCTGCAGTTAGTGGAGACCAATCCAGAAAATTCTGCAGATGCCTCCAAAGCCACTTCTCTTACATTAGACTAGGGCTTCATTCATGTCTTCTAGTTACTGGCTTTATAGGAATGACCAAGCATTGGGATTTGTCTCCAACAATGATTTTTTAATTACAAAAAGTTTAAGTCATTGAAGCCACTTTAGTTTCTCCCCAAGTCAACTGGGACCTGTTATCTTTAGCCTCAGTCATCTCTCATGTATGCAGCCAACAAATGCATATTTAAGACCCCTTCTGGGCTGTTGTTTTAAAAAGTCAACTGAAAACTGCTGGTTAGAAATGAGAAGCTGCTTTGGTCTTACCCCCATCTGAAATTAAGGAGCCATTGTTTCAAGTCTGTTGAATTTTAGGCAAGTCCCAACACAAAATACCCATGTTGAACGGGGTAGGCTCTGCAGTGAGACTCTGTGAGGATGATGGCTGGCAGTGGGCCTTCTTGTCAGAGAGTATTAGCAGTGAGATGGGTCAACTCGACCCTGAGGTTCTACTTTCACATGCTCCCTGTGTAAAGGTGATGACACTCATTCTCCTGGGCGGTGCACTGCAGAGAGGAGACTCTCAGTTTAAGGACGCTGATATGAGTCAGCTCACTGACTGCTGACTGGCTGCAGAGGCTCTTCTGGGGAAGATCCTTTCTCAAGTTCTTCAAGAATTCCTTTGGGGTTTGAACTTTGTGGAGGAAGAATGAGGAGACAAAGAGCTCCCCAGATTTGTGAAAATGGGATGACGTACTGATTAGCGGGATCGGATACTTAGCTCTGTGCACATGACAGAAATGAAAATGAAATACTTGGATCATTGTACAATAGAAGATATTCCCCGGCGACCCATTGAAGAGAAAAAAGACTTCAGAGCAGCTGGTTGTGACAAAGGACATAACTCAATAGTAATTGTCTTCAAAAAGCCAGAGACATGATAGTCATACAAAAGTCTTTGCCTCACAAATCAGATTAAAGCTCATTAGTTCATGACTGCACAGTTTCTCTGCTGGGAGACATGGCTGAGCCAGTGCTTGATCTCGTAAAATTGTGAGTAGTTTTTGAGGCACAAGGCACGAAGTCAACCCTGAATTTAGAATTAAGTACTAACAATCATTATTATTATTATATGACCCAAGCCCAGGCTATTAAAAATGGTCCTTACTGACTGTAGCTGATAGCATTATTCTGCACAGTGCCTTTTCCTCTGCTGATGCTGCCTAAGTGAGGGCTTTTTAGAACAGATGTTTGGAGCTGTTTACTGCTTAGAACTCACGCATCACACTGCTCCCTCAAGTCATAAATACTGAATACCACTGATCCTTTAGTGCAGCTTGACCAGCTTCAATGTGTGTGTGTGTGTGTGTGTGTGCTCACATCTCTGGTTTAATTTGAGTATGGAAGTTTTATAAGGCTCGGGAAAACTCTAAATGATTAATTTATCTTTGTTTGTTTGTGTATCTGTTAGCTTCCACTGTGGAAACCACCAGCCTTCCTATGGGGGATGAGCAAGTACACCATTAGCTGTATCAATATAACCAACTAAATTATCTGTATCTGAATCCATACTCAAAATGAGCTGCACTTGAACTGGAAGTGGGTGGTGCTTCAATTGGAAGTGGGAGGGGGCTAACCATAAGTTTTTAATTTAAGCCTGAAATTGACATGGGTTGATCAGAATTTGCTACATTTTTCATTTATTTGAAAACTACTTAGAGAACAGACTCAGAATTTAGCTTCAGATCAATGATTTAGATCACAAGAGTAAAAGAAATGTTTACAGTTTTTTTTATAAACTTTAATGAATAAACCTCAGTCATTTACACTTTTTACAAGTATACTCATCCTGGTAAGAAGTACATTATCTTTACTGTCTTACAGTCAATGATGTTTGCTATTTCCTCTGCCACAGGCCTGCAGAAGTATCAACTGATATCTGCCAGTGGTAAATATGGTACAAAACGCCAGAAGTGTGTGATACAACTATGGCAGAAAGAAATGCGTTGTGCATCCTAATCCTGTGTGCATGCATTGCTCGCCTTTTAATTTGCATGCTGAGTTTTGGTGTGTGTTTCCGTTATTGTCCTATGAATTTCTGAGTTTTAGTTTATTCTTTGCATTTACTGTACAAGTGCTCTGGGTTGGGGACTCTGTGTTGCATGGCTCTGCTGATCCTTTATTGGTCAAATCAAACCAAATCAAATCAAATTTTATTTGAATAGCGCCAATTCCATAAACTTCTTATCATATTATGCAATGAAAAATAAATGCAAATACTGCCACGATTAGTCAATTAACTATCTCCACCAAGGAGGTTATGTTGTCACCCGTGTCCGTTTGTTTGTGTGTTTGTTTGTCACCAGGATTACGCAAAAACTATCGAATAGATTTTCACGAAAC
>JBBPCS010025392.1:0-23891 GCA_037974645.1 Hollardia meadi
CCACCTCTTTAAACTCTGGACCACCTACCGTCCAAGTTGCCCACCTATTATCTCTAGCAGCCCACCCTAATAAAGTAGGCTAAAACCGGCCCTGCAAACAGATCCGGGTTTACAAGTCACTTGAGTCACTTGAGTCAGTATCACCGAGAGCGTAGAAATCCACTGTCTCCAACTACAAATAAATACATTCAAACTACAGTGAGTCTACTGTTTGTGCGTTTGTAATTTTGATTTAAGAAATTAAACATTGTATTGTTGTGCTGTGGAAGTCTAACCCACTCCGTCAGTATCAGGGATTTTTGAGTCTGCTGTAATGTTTCGCGCTGTGGAGGAAGTTACCCAGATTCACTCAGTCAGGCTATGCAAGTCTGAGTCTGCCATTTCGCGCTACGGCAGAAGTTTCACTGATTCACTCAGCCAGGACCGGTCTGGATCTGCGATACTGTTATGTTTCCGGCTCGCAGGAAGTCTCCCTGATTTCAGTCCGCTCCGCTCATCTGAGTCCGCTGAGGCAAACACTGACTTGAACCACCTCCTCTTGTCTGTGCTAACTTATGGAACTTATGGACCAGATGATGGACTGGGGTAGCCTATGTGAAAATTAGATTGTGCAGGTTATAAGGAGAGTAGTGAGTGACGCAATTAATCGTTTTCTTTGTATTCGTTGACTGGTGTAAGGTTCTGGAACTTTGTTCCAAGTGACTCACTCATCGACCAATTCTAAGGTGTTCAAGGCACTGTAAGAGGACGAGCCGGAAGTTGACCTCACTTTTATAGTACGGGAAGCCTCCCGGGGTCATGGGCATTTCATTAAGGCCGTAGTGATGGTCATCCTTTGGTCTCGCAGATCCATAGTTACATTCATAACTTACGTTGTAGATCGCCACAGATGTTATATGGTACACATTAGTGTTGCTGTTCTTTAAACTAATTCTACAATGTTCATAGTAGCTTACTAGTTGCTGTTTTGAAAAAGGCATTTGTTTTGGAACGTCAAGGGAAGTTAAGTGTGTGGTTAGTAACCTCCCTCCAGCGTAAGCATATTAATAATAATGTAAATAGTGAGGCCTGTTTAGAATAAATGGAGTTACTTTGAAGATCATCTCTCTCTGCTTCAGTTCTTGCCACACCCAACCCTAACCTCCTATGTTGGTGCCAGAAGTGGGATGCAACATAATAGCTATGCTGAGAGAGATAGATGACCTCATCACATTCCTGCAAGCCATCAAAGGAGCAGGAATAAGTAAGAGTGAAAGATGGTAGATAGGACAAAGATACCACAATATGAGCTAAGCTAATGGTATGAAATGGTACACACTTCTGGTCTCCTAAGTAGGTGTGGTCACCTATCCTACCCATCCCCACTAGGCATTTTTAACACCAATGGTGCGTTCAGACTGAAAGCGAAGCAAATCTTCGGCTTTGAGTTTGATCTTGGGGTTGAACTCGCATTACTTGTGCGAGTAACGCAAGTTGTACATTAGCCGTAAGCAAGTGAGCAACGGCAGGCGAGAGTGTGTGTGTCTATGTGTTTGAAGTCAGTTCAGCCACTGTCTGTAGTGAACACTCACCAGAGACTGCACGTTGTTAAAGAAGCAGAATCCGATGTGACTGCAGGTGATAAGTCCTCTAGGCTGTGCCCCCAGCTCTCTCTTCCAAAGCTGGCCGGCTCTCAGCGGCTGTGTCCCTCCGCTCTGCCTGGTCCTCCCCACCCAACACTCTGCGCAAATTTTTTGCTTACTTTGAATATTTTCAACTCATGTGATTAACATGAAAAAGCGAATTCATGCCATTTGCATCGCCGGCATGAGTAGATGCAAATTTGTGTCTATTCGCGCTTTTCCATTGACCTTGAATGTAATCTGGCAGCGCGAAAAATTTTATTTGCTGAGGGCTATTGTTTGTCCATGTTGAAACAATACAACACTAGATAAAGACATCATTTTAATATTTGTGCTTTATTTTGCTGCTCGGTTTTATCTGCTAGCTTAATGTGCCCGCTACAGATGTCGAGATCTTGCGAAAGTGCGTTGCCTATAGTGAGGTTGATCGCAAGATCTTGCAAAAGTGTATTGCTGAGGAAGAGACAGGTCTCAAACAAAGTTAATTTTCTCCTGATTTGTCTGTCTGAAAAATACAATTTTAGTGTCAGAATGTTCAGAAGATATGTGGCTTGGAAAAAATGGGTCCGATGTTTACTTTGGCGACTATGGGGCAAAGGAATTGGTCATAATCTTTGCTCACTTTCACTTCTCCCATAAGAATGAATAGACTCAATGCTGTTGAGAAGAATGTTTGGAACCATAAGTAAAATTAATTGTGCGGTTAGTAACGTCCCTCCAGCGTAAGCATCATGCAGTTTAATGTAAATGGTGTGACCTGTTATAAATAAAATAAGTTACTTGGAAGTTCAAGTTCATCTCTCTCTGCTTGAGTTCTTGCCACACCCAACCCTAATCGTCCACAATACTTCACCGTGCATTAGCCGAAAGCTAGTGAGCAATGGCAGGCGAGGGTGTGTGTGTCATATGTTAAAAGTCAGTTCAGCCACCGCCTTAAGTCAACACTTGCCAAGTCAACATTACAGTACATAAACAGCAGGTTGATAAACGGAAGTGATTAAAAAAAATCCACTTTTTAATCCCAAAAGTTTGAGCGCTCCTCCCACCAGTAAATAGCTCCTCTTACCAGATTTCATTAGCTAAGCAGTGGATATGTCCCTCCACTCCGCCTGGTTCTTACTACACAAAAGTCATTCAATTCCCCCTTGACGCACAAATTTTTCAACAAAGTTGAATAATTACAACTTGCAGAAACGCAAATTCACGTGTAATTTGCCTCATTCGCATTGCCCAGCGGAATCAGATGCGAATTTGCATCAATTCACATCTTTCCATTGACTTTGTATGTAATCTGGCCGCCCAAAAAATGTTATTCACTTTGAAGATAAATCCACTTTTTAAAATCCCAACAGTTTGAAAGTAAACTGACCTCCAGGCCCACTGCTCGTCGAGGGGCACCGTAGTTCATTTTAGGCACTTATGTCTTTAATGTTCTAATGGTGCCTATTGTAGCTGCCGGGTAAAAATGATTTTCACAAAGTCTCTCCACAACCTGCCGAAGACTACTATGACTGAGTCACCCATGGAGTCAGGGTCCAAAATCAGCATCTGAAAAACATGTTGGCTTGACTGTTGACTGTCTGTCTTCGGCAGGTTGTGGAGAGACTTCGTGAAAATCATTTTTACCCTCTACTGTCTTTATCGACCAACAAGTAAACGGAAGTAAAGCTTCACTGCCTTTGCGTACTTCTGCTCTCAGAACGCGCAGCGTGAAAAGAGCCTATTGGTTGTGGCTGAGCCAGTCAAAGTTTACCAAAGTTACCATAAATCCTCTAAAAACTGTAGGACTGCAGTTTAAGACAAGTTTGTTTAGGGGAAGGCACAGTTTATGTAACAGTTAAGAGTGTGAGATAATATATAGTGGGAACTATGTAGATATGACTAATTCAAACTTATGTTAGCGTTTGAAGTCCTAAAGAACAAAGTAATTGTTTAAACACTAGTTTGGTAAATGCTATCCGATTGTTATTCACCCCCAGAAAAATGATAGTAAAGGTATTAATGCTAAGTTAAGTGTTGCATTCACATACACACACTTTACATTGTCACTTAAACGTAGAGCCCCAATACTATAACCTCTAGAGCTATCGTATCGGTCGGCCTATTTACTGACCTCTTATCAATGGTATGAAAATACATAATACAGAAAAACTTGATTGGGGTGATATATTCTTAAATTCCCAGTGATGTTTGCCGTTTCAGTGCATTGATGTTATTTTGGACAATAAATTGTATTCAGGGCTGCCCCTGGCCAAAATGGGGCCCTAAGTGAAATTTTGTTATGAGGCCCCAATCTTTATTAAATATAACATAATCAATCAATCAATCAATAAAAAAAAATCCATTTTCTCCATGTTTTTAGGAATAAAATGTTCTATAAATCAGGCTATGAATGATATACGAACAAACCCCTCTGTAGAAACCTTCAGAATACAAAAAAGGAATCAAACTGGAAAGTTTGGTGGATTTAAGTGCTACTGAAGTGGAGATTTCTGACTTAGTGTGAGGGAAAAACCTCATTTTGGAAAAACAGCCTTTAAAGATTTGTGTTGTCATTGAAATCTACAGACGCAAACAGACAAAGTGTAGTAAAATAAACACCTAAATGTATTTAGTCTGAAAGAAGACATGTTATGGAAGCTAAATAGCCTAAAATCTCAAAATTGACCAGTTGTGAAAAAATTATGTTTTTGCCTGGGGGTTTCGCTTTAAATTCCCCAACAGATGGCGACATTAGGCTATAGCTCTATAAAAATAATTGCGTAAAAGTGTCAGTCAAAAAAAAACAGAAGCTCGAGCTTCTTCATGTTTTTTTTGTTTTTTTTTCCTCTTGCTTGCGCCGGATTCAAACTGTGTTTTCGTCGCTATCTCTTCACCTGCACTGGTGCCCGGCTCTGGGCAGTGATTGGTCAGATGTTGACTGTCAATCATTGCAGCGATGCGTGCGGTAGAGATGACAGACCTCCTTTCTCTCCCCTCAAACTCAACTGACTTGACTTGGCGCGTGCGGGCCTCGCGAGCGATGGCTTGGGGGCCTCGTGAACTGCTCGCGCCGGGGACACTGCCGCGCGCATAATTGCGCCGCATTTGCACATAAAATGAGGCCCCCAGCGTAACATGAGGCCCTACGCACAGCGCGTGTTCTGCGTTTAGGGAGGGGCGGCCCTGATTGTATTGTTAAACTGCTTTCATTACATATCTTTGTCACAATTCCCTTGAGAGATAAAACCAACTTTAACCAACTTAACCCTTAACCAAAAGTCAAGTCACAACCCAAGAAATGTGATGATTTACCTTGTTACCTTTTAAGTATTCAAAAACTAAAAAATGCAGTAATGAGATAACATTCTTCTACTGTAAAGCACAGAGGTCCATTCTTCTCTCAGTAAATCCATTCACATTTTATTTGCTATACAATTCATAACACTGCTTCTTCTCATCATAATGTATATGTTTAATGCCACATCATTTTCAAGGATGCTCACTTTATGTGACTCCATGAACAATTGACCCCCAACATTAGCTGCCCCTGGAATGTGTATTCATTCTCTTATTCAATCAATCTTGGAAAACACAAGAATATACAGAAATGTTGTTCTCCATGTTTTATGTTTATGTCATCTAAGGCCATGATTCAAAAGACACTTTTGTAGGCAATATGGTTAAGTATAAATTCAGATTCATAATTTTAGACAAATATGCCAATCAAAGAATTTTCTCTAATTCTTGCCTTCTTCTTATTTTAAGTAGCAAATGTCAAAAAGCAAGTCAATAACATAACATTACTACAGATGACCTGGACAGTTAATAGAGTTGCATGTGTTTATGAATATATATGGGTGCTAAAAACTACAAAAGCAAATACAGTGCTTTAATATATTAAATATATATGTTTTACATAATACAATACATTATGTAAAAAACTATATGTATGATATGAATTATCATTAAGTTAAACATGTTCACTATTGTCTGAAACACTTGAACCTGGTCTTCATGTTCATTGTTCTTCTAAAGTGAACAACAGTTACATGAATCACTGTGGTTCCACCTGTTTTAGAGCAGCAAACACCTTCACAAAGGATTTCGCCACAAAATCTACTGCCCAGCATCAAACAGCTTCTTCCTGCCCTCCATACCAGACATGGCGTCCACGTTCTTACGCCAGTCGGTCACTTCCTCTTTCTGTGGGGTGAAAAGATGATTTTGAATCAGCTCATTTTTGATTAAAACACACACACACACTCATAGCCATTTTGTACACCGCAAATAGGTGTACAATATTGGGGATATGGGGATACATGATTGTTAACACTGAGAGAAGACTGAAATTACTGCACTAAACATCACAGCCTCAGATGTTGCACAACCGCATTCTATACTTCCTCTGCATTTTTGACACAAATGAAACTTTTCTCAGATTGCATCAGTCCACTTTCTAGTTCCTTTAAAACCATTTCAGCAGTTCAGGATTTACATCAAAGTTTTATTTTAGGCATCATGTGGAGCTGCTTTAATTCACCATCTTTCATCTGTATCTGTATATGCAACAAATTTGTATCTTTAGCTTTAGCATGAGTCCTGGATTCAGGATGCTACTAGGTCTGAGCTAACTAGCTAGCTTGAAGCTTCTCTACCAAAGTGAAGACTGGTAACTATTATTTTATATGTTTTTAATCATTTGTGTGCTGCGAAAACTCTCAGGAGAGTAGCACTGATACTGAGTGGACTATCTTTAGTGAATTGAATTGAAGTGACACCACATAATATTTTGCAATACATTGAAGTTAAAACCAGCAGCTCTTACCTTCTCCTCCTCCTTCTTCACAGTCTTGAGGTTGGCCTTGAAGTCCACAGACTCTTTGACCTTAGCGCCCAGCAGAGCTCCCAGCATGGCGTCAGCAGACACCCTCACCCTCCTCAGGTTCGGTCTCTTCATCTTGCCCTTCAGCTCAAAGATCTTCTGAGAAAGGTCCTGTATCTTTTTTCCAACACGAATGACAAACCCACCCTCAACATTACCTTAAAATGTTCAGTTCCCAGTGAATGTTTACAAACAGGATGCATCCCTCCACTAAATTGGTAAGATGCTTAATTTTGTCTGAAAAAGGATGGAACTCAAACGGCTATTCACAAATGTTACTTACCTCCTTGTCATTTTTCACCACTTTAGCGTTAATGTCATACCGCTCTTCATCTACCACATCAATTTTTTGGTGGAGCTCTTTGCAAAGATTCTGTGGACAGAAATTTATATAAATACACGCAACATAGCAGGCGGATTGGGCTAATGGATAGAATTCATTGTTTTCTAATGGTTCCTATGAAGTCTATGGATTGTCCTGATTAACTGAGACAGTTAATTTTCTTGGAAATACATTGATAAATAACATTTACTGATTGTATTTGTGTGGCAGCAGAAGTCTCAGTAACAGATACCTTAAAACCTTTACGAATAAAACCAAATCGAATTGTTTGAGGCTTGATAACACTTGGGAAGGAGTGAATTGGGTGAAGTGGTTCGACAGTGATGTAATGTTGACTATTCTTGGAGCCAACATGCTTAAGTGATAGATACCTGTAGATCCTGCAAAGACATGCCTGACATCTGGAGTGCTGGGACTCTTTCAGCGAGGGTTCTCTCTCGTTCATCTTTTCTGACTTGCTTGTCATTGTCCAGCATGGTCATGGCCTTCTTCAGCAGTTTGGTCTGGGACGCGTGCAAAATTACACCTCAGTCAACCAGAAACTGCATGGTTCATTTAGAGAATGTAAATTCTTGAACAAGATTGTCACAGCATTACTATTCCAAGACTAACACACAGTTGCACACGAAATACCTTCAAAAACAGTCTGCGAGATGCAGAGATCTTTGGCTTTGGCTTCTGAAAAAAGAAGATGGTATACATTTGAGATTTCAACATTTTAAGAGTACGCATGAATTTTTTAGTGTTCATTTTTCTGTACATGAAGGTTTTGCACATTAATTATGTTCTAATTCAACAAACACAAAAAATGACAAAATATGTACAGTATTGATGACAGTCTGGGTAGTATTTGACTTTGTATTTTAACTTTTTAAGTGTAAACTCAAGTGTTAAGTCAATCGATTTCATGTATGGTCAATGCACTTATGTATATTTGTGGATTTGGAGTGCAGAATATATGCTAATCCTCATAATTCAACAATTTTAGTCCCACAACTGATTCAATGAGTTAATATATTAAATTATATTTAAGACGTTCATTCTAATTTTGACAAGGCAATCAACTCACCGTCCTATCCCATTAAGAAGGTGGTGTCCATAATTCAAGAAGAGAAAGAGAAGAGGTGCAAATTGTTATATTTTTGGAATTTCTCTTGCTAAAATGTGAGTTATAGTGTGATGAAAGTAAATGGGACATGGGTACTTACGATTCAGACATGGTTGCAGTTATGTGTGTCTGCCCTTTTTAAATCTATAAAAGTACAAAAGAAAGGAAGAAGAAAATTTGTTTTTTTTTGTAGAAGAATACGCATTTATCTTGGCGTATTTACTGTGAAAAGAAAAAAGTAAAATTAAGCAAAACTGACCATTTTCCTTAATGTCTGACTGAGAAATCCTACATGCTATAGGTTGCAGTTCCTTAGCAGTAGACATAAACATAGTGTGACATTGTCTAAAGGTCGAACCTCCTGCATGACTTAAAAAACACTCAAGAAATAATTAAAATTACCAGACAAGCAATCAATCAAGGCCACAGAGGGCAGGATTCATGGAAGAGGATTAATGTCAGAAGAAGAAGAAGAAGAAGAAGAAGAAGAAGAAGAAGAAGAAGAAGAAGAAGAAGAAGAAGAAGAAGAAGACATAAATCAAATCCACACTGTGATGTGTTATTTATAACTTCTACTTGGACTTGTGTTCAAGATCAGAAGAAGCCAGCTGAAAAACTATTCAAATCAGCGATCATTTGAACAATAAATACATTCAGAATTGTAACTCTTTAACATTTGTAGAGGGGAAAAAAAAATCCAGCCATGCTTTTTTAAATTCTGATGAATTTGGAGTAGCTTCAGTTTTCTCAACTTTTAGCAAGAGCATTGTAATAAATACCCTTAATTTGGCGTTTTCATCCTTGCATGTTCTGTAATATTTCAAAATAAAACTCCTTACCTTATACAGTAGGTGACAAATACTGACGAAGGCGTCTTTTTCTGAGACGAGAAGGGCAGAAAGAGGGTAGATATATAGATTCCAGCGCTCATGTGAGTGGCTCACTAAAATAGCCCCTCTGTCCTCACCATTCTTGCACTGCGTCTCCCACGACTCACGATGTGTGAAAGTTCTTACTTAGACCGTCCACCTGTGATGCTTTCTTACTGCTTCCGTCTCCTCGCCAAGGAGGAGAGGGCGAAGCTTGAAGGATCTTAAGTCCAATATTATGGGTGTGGAATTAAAGTTGATGCCCCATACAATCTATTTTATTACAGAGTGAAGTAAAACAATGACAGGATTGTCTTTTAATTGAGAAAATATGAAGATAATATACCTTTAAAAAAAAGACTGCAATCATAATGTTCAATTTTTAGCATTATATCTTTAAATTTTGTCTGAGAATGTATATGGCAGGAAAGCAGATAAGTCACAAGCAGTTTTTATTTATAAGTGACAAACAACATTTCTCCACAGTCAATATATTGTACTGTAGTTTCTTAAGTGTCTGAGTGTCCTGTGATGGATTCGAAAGAGTTATACTGCCATCACAAGGCTGCAGAAGAGAAGTGCTGAAACAATCAGTGCATCACTAATACAAAACAAGAACTTTTCCGAAAAATACTGATCTATATTAAAATCAGTATTAGTATAATTTTAATTTTCTTTTTCTTCAAGTCTATAGTCCCTCGTTAAAGAAACAACCTCTGTCACTACTATTTCTATAAAATTACAACAAGAAGGACTATCCTGGTTTTAAGGGTGTCACTACCCACATTTCATAAATGGATGGGTAAGACAATAAGTAATGTTAAGTATTTATTATAAGAAGAAGATGACACAAGTCTTTCTTTAGTTTCCGGAGGCGTCAAACAGCTTCTTCCTGCCCTCCATACCAGACATGGCCTCCACATTCTTACGCCAGTCAGTCACCTCCTCCTTCTGTTGAAAAGATGGACATACAGCCGAGATCATTTCGATAGTTTGATCAAAAATAGCTTCTCCCGGAAGGCTTTCGGAGACGTCAAAGCAAAAGTCAGGCTCACCTTTTCCTCCTCCTTCTTCACTGTTTTGAGGCTGGCCTTGAAGTCGAAGGACTCCTTGTGTTTGGAGCCCAGCAGAACGCTCAGCATGGCCTCAGCTGAGATCCTCACTCTCTTCAGCGTCGGTTTCTTGAACTTACTCTGGATCTCAGTGATCTTCAGATTCATGTTTTCAATCTGGGATCATGTGAAAAAATTGTGCTTATTGCCAGTGAGTCATGCAGACTATGCATATGAACACAATGCAGAGGGAAGCTACCTTGATTCTTACATTTTTTCCCCTCCAGTTTACTTTTCCACACCTACATATGGATTTATGAACAATGGCATTTCTCAATATGTGTATTTGTAATTATTCCAAACTTCAGAGCTGAAGATTCACCTTTTTACCTTGGAAACAGTAATTTATTCAAATTTAATTTAAAAAAAAAAAAAAAAAGGTAACTTGAGGTCTATTGTTTTAGATTTTTCTTTTTTTCTTGAAGACTTTCTCAGCAATTGGAAATTCCTCAGATAAAGATTACTTAGATGAGTATGTGTATATTGTAAATAGACAAAATATTCAGAGAAAACCATTTCCATTTGCTACTTTTACAGATGTTTAATAATATGTGGTGAAGATGAACCCCATGATTGCCTAATATTATATATAGGGCCTACTGCTAATTGTTGCCCAACTATTTGTTATTCTAACCTTAATATAGATAATATATAAATGTCACTATCTGTGTTTCATTACATCCGTATCATAATTTATTGGCTCCAAACAAATTAGTCCATAATTTTTATTGATGTGTCTATTTTGATTTAAGCTAGTTGGATAATATGACTCTTCACTCTTGACTGCTAACAATGGAGCATGATTCCTCCAGCTTTCTGGTGATGTTGTAACATATTTGTAAAATAAAATAATCTTGTAAAATTCTTGTGAACTGTGGTGAAGTCCAAAATACTTGGTGTCTCTGTCTGGTGCTGTAACAAAGTCACAGACTGTTGAAGACTGACTAAGATGTGTTTATCCATATTTAGCTCTGTCATGTTGTTACTCTGTCTTCATTGTAAAGACATTGGATGAAGTAAAACTAGGAACATTTTTTCTTCCTACTCATTCTTTAGCACTCACCTCCTTGTCGTTTTTCGACACCTTGAGGCCAATATCATACCGCTCCTCATCTACAACATCAATCCTTTGGTACAAGTCTTTGCAAAGATCCTGTAAAAAAAAAAAAAAAGTCAATGACACCCTCTAGTGGTATTAGATATAATAACATAAACTTGAATAGGAATAATTGTGACTCTTGAGAGAAGAATAATCTAATGAAATGAAATACCATCAGCTCTTGCAACGACAGACCAGAGAGATTTAGAGGAGGAAGTCTTTCTGCCAAAGCAGCTTCTCTCTCCTTCATCTTCTGCTCCTTCTCCTCCTGCAGCATCTGAGCAGCAACTGCCAGCAGTCTAATCTGAGTTAAAAAAAAATCCAAACAAATAAAAAAGACTTTCCCCCAAATGATTAGAATCTCTCGAACAATTAGACCAAAACTTCAAATAACTAATTTTCAATTAATTCATATACAACTTGACCATGACACATCCTTCCCAAGAATATTCATACACATGAATGTGTAATGTAATTTTTAACATGCATAACATCAATTTCTCATACTGCTGGATAATTTTCACACTATTTACAGTTTTTCCCAATTGTTTTTCCTGAAACCATACCTCAATTTCTGAACGAAAATGAAACACTCCCCTTAAAACCATGTTCTCTCTTGTCAAAACTGATTTCCCCCCCCCCCCCCCACCAAACACTACACACATCATATGAACATCTCTTCAACGTAAACACTGATGTGCTCCATTTAAAACACTACCATCAAAATACTGTTCACATGTCTTTTAGCCTCATGAAGCCATGTTAAATATTCAAATGTGTAAAAATGAGTAGAAATTTTGCTTTTCTCTTTTTTTTTTACCAAACATTGCAACCTATTTTGGGATCTTGTCCCAAAATAGGTTGCAATTTTATGGTAAATACAGTTGTTATACAGTAATACAATACTGTGAATATATCACATAAATATTGCATTGACACCTTCATTGTATCAGAATACTGTAACCCAGTGAGCTCATTTGAGCTAAACTCACAACCCAGCATCCCAAAGTCATGCTGTAAACTTATAGTTGATGCTGCAACTCTAGTGTTAGTGTTCAAAACAAAGTTGCACATATTTCTGTAGAAATGTTGTCTCGCCTTCCTCCTCCTCCTTGCTCTTCCTCTTCCTCTCTGTTCTCCATGCTGCTCCATTTTACCTCAACACAGCAGAGTTCACCTGAGGCCTCTTTTATGCTCTGACAGGAGATTTAAGTGTTTTGCCAGTTTGAACAGGTAAGAAGTGCATGACACCAACTGGTAAAATAGGCTGTGGCATTATGAAGGTTGCTAAATGATGTGATTTGTGCTTATGGAGTTTTGCAAAAATGTGATTTAGGAGTTCTGTTTGAGTGAAAGCAGTAGACTTTGGCAGTCTGGAGTTTTGTTTTTGATACATGAACTTTGAGTTTTCAGAATTGTGTTCTTAATTCCAGTTTTTGTGTATACGATTAAGAAAAAGTGTTTGCTGGCTAATGACCTTGTTTTTGCACATCTTTGTTAAAAATCCAGTTTATGACAATTAACACAGAAAATCAAATGAAAACATCTCAAATATAAATGATAAATATGTATACCTTCAGCCCCAGCCTTCGAGAGGATGAGATCTTTGATTTTTTCTGGAATTTACAGATTAAAAATATTTATTACATCTTATTGCAGAGCACATCACATTTGCATACATGATTTTATGACCCAAATAGACAATAGGATGAATAAAAGCATAATTAAAGATGTCTTATTATAGATACTCACAGGTCTGTTGAAGCGTTAACAAGAGGGAGAAAATACATATCAGCATACTTACATAAATACCTAGTTTGGGAGTTTGAAGCTATCAATTAGCAGGTTGAATTGAAAGAAAAATGATTATACTCACGCATCAGCCATGATTGTCTTAAATTCCTGCAATAAAACTGGAAAAGAAAATGAAAATTCTCTTTCCAGAAAATGAAAACTGTGATCTTTTACACCATTCTGTATCTGATTGCAAACAGAGTGAATCTCCTTCGTGTTGAACACCTGTTAAGCTGATCTTTACGCTGAAGACTGATGATCTCTTTAACCTCCCTAGTTAAAGTATTTCACACACTCGAAGCATTCATCGGCCCATTAAAGCCGGTCGCACAAAGTTATTTATTGTTTACTCAGTTGTTTCCCTGGAGCCACTTAAAGTGGATTAGAATATTTTATGTACCAAAAAAAATAGTTCTGTCGCATTACATTACATTACATTTTACTTTACTTTTATTGTGATCAGTTACTGCACATGTAACCTAATAATGGTACCGATTTCTAAGGATATAGACTTAAACTTTTTATTTTTCTCCTCGTTCACATGGGTGTCAAATGAAAATTCATGAGAATTGAATAAAATGTTATTAAAAATTTTATACATATTGCAACTCAGTTAAATAAGTTCCATATTGCAACTAAATTAAATACGTTAAGTGCTGATTTGGTTTCATATACATGCATTTGTACAGAATAAATCTTTTAAAAAAACAATATAAACACTAACTTTAAAAACAGGTCTGTCACATGCAAAGCTTCAGAGCGCTGAGTCAATGCTTTGTTAACATAACTGACAACAGTCTCTGCATAGGTGACAAAAAGGTGAATGGGCAGATAATCTGCAGGCATGTAAAATGACAACGTTCGCCTCGCTGGTAATCTTAATCACAACATTATCCAAATGAAAGGACAAAGCAAAAACAAGATGCAACTTTGAGTTTTTTGCAGGTTCGAAACATGTTAGTAGCTGTTAAAAATTCATAGCATGCTTAGAAGTTACTCCTCATTTACAGAATTCAGCTGAGCACATTCACATACCACAACACGTTTACTCCAATCCACAAATATTAAGAATTCTCTACCTTATTGAAGCTGAACAGCTCCTCGAGTCGTAGCTCAAAACTGAAGGAAAGTGTGTGTGAGGGAGGGAGGGAGGGAGGGAGAAAAAGACTTCCTGAGACGATGGAGAATAATCAGTCAGATTTATAGTGTCTGTGCCGATGTGGCTCACTAAAATAGACTCCACCAGCAGTGACATTTACTGTTGCACATGGCATCACCACAATATTCAGGGAAGGGGGTAATAAAACTTCATTTGTGGGCTTAAACATTTGGGTATCTTGCATGGTTTTAACAACAGCTGTGGCTGGCAGTGGCAGTGAACATTTAAAGAGGTGTCCACATGAATGCTGTAGGTCAGTGTCACACATTCACATTTGACCGGGGCAATCTTGTCGTAGTGTGGATCAAGTTGTCAAGGAGTCAAACAGAAGGAAGAACTCAACATGGAGAGTTGGTGTTCACTTTTTTTCTGTCCCTCTATCTGGACCTTTGTTTCTTCAAAATGAAATGTGTTGTCAAATGTTTATAAACAAAATAGAGATTAAAAAATAATAATTAATGAAGCGAGTTATTTTTGAGAATTAATTTTTTTTTAAATGGCAATGGCTTAAAAAACAATTTACTTTAACTCCTTGCATCAATCTGAAATGAGCTATTATTCTTCCACATCATCACATCAACTATGAGTATTTTCAGTGCACACCTTCCATACTTACTGTGTATACATCCATATTGTTTTTGCATGTGTGTGATGACTGATCGTAGCCTGATAACACATTACAGGACCACCTTGGAGGTAAGAACAGCTAGTCAGGACTTATTTAGGGGAGCAGAGGAACAAAGACAGGTGCTGGTCGCGGCTTGATGGTTTGTAAACTGAGCCAGCCGGAGTTCAATCTGCGTCATTGTTGTTACAGGGAGTCAAATATTCAGGCCCTCAAAGGGCTGCGACTCATGCCTTCACGTAAGGATAGGTAGGCAGCAAACAGTTAAACAGGAATAGTAAGTAGAGTACAACCTTAAAGTCAAATACTAGTTTTTAGATCACTGCTTGTGGTTGTTTTAGAAAAAAATGGTCAAAACTGATGTAGAAGAAACAGCAATATCCTGACTGTTAGCCCCTCATGAGTCAAGAACACTGGATGATACATTTCCAACAATGCATCCAACAGCATGTATTCGTTATGCTGCATTCACACAATAATGACAGAATGGAGAGAAGAGAAAAACCTCCTGTTACTACGACTGTTCGTGCACGGATACTGCCACCGCCATCATTGAAATAACCTGAATCAGTTACTTTTCCTACATTTTTGGAGCAGATAAAAAACTGTACATATTGCTTCTTTTGAAATTGTTTAATTTATTGTATTAGTGTTAGTTTGTTTTTTAGGCCATAGTCAGCTTTATTGGAACGAGAGAGTGCAGAGAGAGGGGTATGACACGCAGCGAAGACTGGCCGCAGGTGGGAGTCGAACCTGCGACCGCTGCAGCCTTGGTACATGTAAAACCCAATACTGGGGCCGCCCACTAGCTCACCTGGTTAAGTGGGCGCCCCAGTATTGGGTTTTAATTAGATTTACCTGCTGGCAATGGTGAATTTACAGTAGGGATTAACAGATATGTTTTTTTCACGGCAGATACTGATTATTAGTAATCAAGGAGACTGATAAACAGTATTTGAAACCAATATACATTTGCAGTTCCAATGGGAATCTTAAAATCTAAACTTAGAATAGCCAGTCGTAACTGTATGTAACTAAATACTGTATTTAAGTACAATTTTGAGGTATGAGCATTTCCATTTTCTGCTACTTTATAATTCCACTCAATGACATTTGGGAGCCACATATTGTACGAGTTGCTTTTCTCGTTAATTTGCAGATTCAGATTATTAATAAAAAATATAAATAAACTATTGTGAACAATTATGATGAATTATTATAAATTAAGCTACCTGAGGATCAGTGTTAATAGTCTATTACTCATGATGTGTAATTAATCAGAGAAAGTCGTGGGCGGGACACTGAGTGATGACAGGCAGAGAGAGGCGGCTGCATCAGAGCCAAAGTAGTTCACTTATGACTTCATTTATTTTATCAGCAATCGGACAAAAAAAAAAAAGAAATGGAAAATAAACAGTGATGCCAATAATCAGAAAAACAGTGAATTTGAGACTGATTCTGACAGATTGGAAGCCGATAATCAGTCTATCCCTATTTTGCAGGCATTTTGCCAGTTATAGTTCTTTTCAGCAAGGGAGATAAACTGTCTCTGACTGGCTTGAAATCACAACTCCAAGGCAAACTAACACTACAGCATGAACACAGCATTAGATCCCTGCCTGGTTAAACTCCCACATCTGTCAATCCCCACGAAGACTTTGTTAGAAATTTGTATTCACCTAACCCAAGATAACCCTGATTACATCACTATGACATCGTCAAGGGTTATTTTATCACACTTGACAAAACTCGGTATCTTTGCTGTTGTGTATGATTGACCACACAGAAGTGCTGTTGAGAGTCTGAAAGGGCATCAGTAAATTCTGCCATGTTTCACTCACAGTTTGACAATTGCTGAAAGGTGCTTTGGATTAAAAAACAAACATTTAATGGCATCTTTTTGTAGCTCAATGGATGGATTAATCAATAATTTTTTTGTGTGTGTTTTTGCTTGATTTAAAACTGTTGTCAGTGAATTTCCTTGATCAACGAACTGTTTCAATTCAGTTTCAGTTATATTCAATATTATTTTACCATTGGTAGTAGTATCAGTAGTGTTGAACGTGTGCTCCAGCTGCTCCCTTGTTGCTTTAGTGAAGGGTTTATTGCAGCCCTGAACCTGCGACCCAGCTTATTTTAGGATGTTCTGAGTTCTTAATGTGAACTTTATGTCTGCTTGGATTTACAAAGATGATTTAACGACTTTGTTCTCAGCTGATGCCGGTTGACAACTGCCAACTCCTGGAGCTAACACTGCTTTCAGGCTGATGTTGTGTCCCACTCTGTAGTGTCAAGAAGCAACTCGAATAATAAAGAAGATATTTAAAAAGAAAAGCGCAGCATCGGTTTTCTGTGTTGATCATAAGTGTTTACTATCGTGACATAAATCTGTCTTTTTCCAGGCATTTCAAGATCAAGCAGGACATTTTACTGTAAGTTTATCTGTTTTCAAAGTGCCAACACCATAAAATGATAACAAAGTGCAACTTTATATGCAAAATATCCACGATTCCCCTCCTTTAAATCTGATTATTTTTCTATATTGCAAAAGTCTATACACACAATCACACTTACACTGAACTTACTATTATGAACAGTGACATTAACTTAATTTTTCTCTCTATTCTTGTTAACTGTAAAACAGCATTTGTATTTAAAATGCCCATAAACTGTAACGTCTACTGTCCGGCATCAAACAGCTTCTTCCTTCCTTCCATACCAGACATGGCCTCCACATTCTTACGCCAGTCAGTCACCTCCTCTTTCTGTACATGAGAAAAAAAAAAATTCTTAATGATGCTGTATTTTCAGAAAATAACACGAGCAATGTACCACAGCATAATAGATCATCTGAGTTTAGAAAGCAAGGAATGAGCCCAGCCTGGCATAATGTTTAAAATTAAAATATCTGCTGTTCTAGTTGCCACGCTCACCTTCTCCTCCTCCTTCTTCACAGTCTTGAGGTTGGCCTTGAAGTCCACAGACTCTTTGACCTTAGCGCCCAGCAGAGCTCCGAGCATGGCGTCAGCTGAGATCTTCACCCTCTTCAGAGCAGGTCGCTTCATCTTACCTTTCAGCTCAAAGATCTTCAGGGACAAATTTTCAATCTGTAGGAAATCATGAAACATGAGTGGAAACTATGCAGTTTTCATTTAAACAAATCCAAATAGATCACAGTGAAAATAAATTCAAAAATATAATTAAAACTTTAGCAAGTAAGTTCATATTACTTAAATGACAATAAATATAAATAAATAAGATTCATTTTTGAAAAAACACATCCAGGTAAAGGTAAAGATAGAATTAAATCATAAACATTTACCTCCTTGTTATTTTTGGCCACTTTAGCTTCAATGTCGTAGCGCTCTTCATCTACCACATCGATCTTATGGTGCAGTTCTTTGCACAGGGCCTGCAGACAGAAAGATAATCATATTTAATGAAGTGAGTATAATAGGAAGCCCTCCGGCTTGCTGCACAGTCGCACTTAAACTTTAGTTTTCTGTGTGTTGATATAACACTTTTATGAAACTTTACATCAGTGAGACCAGAGTGTTTTACAACCACTGTGTTGATATACTCATCATTATATATTTACTTTTGTCAAATAATTATTTTGCTAATAGTATGACTGATTAAAGATAATATAAAATACAGACGCTGAGTCACCTGTCCTCTAATGCACCTACTTCATATAAACATGCTATATGCATGGGATCTATATACATCAGAGGGATGGTTTCGTGTGGAGCATTTGAACCCTGTTGTTTTATGCAGTGACCTGCACATACCTGGAGATCCTGCATGGACAAACCAGACAGCAGAAGTGGAGGAACTCTCTCACTCAAAGTCGCTTCTCTCTCCTGCCTCTTTTTCTCCTTGTCCTTCTCCAACATCACAGCTGCCATTTTCAGAAGCTTGGTCTGAATTGAATGAAAAGTGGGGATGATTAACTTTGTGGCACTGATCACATCTTAGTCTGTGAACGTGTAGATATAGAATTATTATTATTATTATTATTATTATTATTATTATTATTATTATTATTATTATTATTATTATTATTATTATTATTATCATCAGTTGTAGTGAAGACAAAGAAGGCTGTACCTTTAGTGCCAGTCTGCGAGATGCAGAGATCTTAGATTTTTTCTACAAGAAGACGGCAGACAAAAATGTTTATAAAGCAACAATTATACAAAAATATATAAGTTATATAAATGAAGATTGTTTTAGATTATCTTCACTAATTATATAGATAACTTACCGGTCTATGGTGGACATTATGATGCAGAAAAAGAAAGAAATAATGTAAGAGTTAGTAACAAAATGATATATAAATATATATATATAGACAAATATATAAATAATTACTTTGATTTTACAAATACTGTTTTATGTAATAAAGAAATAACTTACGCCTCAGACATGGTTGGCTTTTGTCTGTAAAACTGAAATAATTCATACCAAATACATTATTCAGAAAAGGTAGTAGTTGCAGTAGTAGCTCTTTTATATATGAACAAATATTCAATTATTTAGTGATTCGTGAAGCCGTGTCTTTTTCTGTTACAGTACACACTGTTTATTCACCTCTTGTTGACTGTCAGTACGGTAACATTAAGCCTTTAAATTAGTAACACTTGGCGCTTGAGTGCTGCAGATAGTTTGAATGATATAATATTCCTTTTTTAATCCCAGTTGGAATCGATCCATTTTGCAGGGAGACCAGATCAGAATCCAAATCAGAATTTGTTTTTGCCAAATAAGACAAATATCCAAATAGGACATACAGTACATGTATGTAACAAAGTGTAAGTGGATCTTTGTAATAAAAAAAATCCCAGAATGTTTGAAAATTAATAGATTTGCTGCTACTGTAAAGAGTGCACATTATCATTTAAATTACTTGATATGATATGAAATCTAAACGAAATGTACCTTTACGTTAAAATACAAAGATTGTTATAACTAAGTAGATATAGTTGTCTTATTTTGTTCTTGTCATACCTAATATTTGGTCAGACGGATTAAATGAATGAAATCTGAGACGTCTCACTATAAGAAAACTCTACATACCTTCTTTTGCAGAAAACCTGTTGAGGTGAGCAGCGACTGTCTTCAAATGACAAGAAGAAAACTCAAGTCAAATTTAGCGTCTCCTATTGCCTCCTGTGAGTGGCCAGCTAAAATAGCCTCCTGCGTCCTGACAGCCAATATACTGAATATCACTACACTTCTAAATGACATCCACTTACCACCATACTCCCATTGCTCAACACTAAGAACACAGTGTTTTTAATGGCTTTGACCCCAAGTGATCAACATCTATCTTAATTATTAATTAATGAATCAAATTAGGTAAATAAAAATTAAATCTGAAAAGAAACCAAGCAGCAAAGTTGTTAAAATTGTTTAATCAGGATCACATGTACAGATAGTCACACAGCGCCATCATCTGCATAAAACAAATACTACAACTTGAAAGAAAAAAATCATGACGCTCATCAGCCTTTTCTTCAGCACAATGTCAATATGCAAAGGGTACTGTATACCATACACTTTATATTATTACATTCATGGCATACAGTTATATTTTTACATTAAAGCAAGACTAAAACTATTTTAATACAGTATAATTCAAAAATGCTTTACAAAATCCGTTTTATTTCATCCTGTAATGGAAACTTTCTTGAGTTGGATTCTGAAATAAAGACGAACAAAGGGGTTTAATTAAAAAATAAAAAAATAAAAAAAAAGTTTACTTGTGTTGCTAATTTAGCCTTCTTTCACACAAGCACCTTTTTATTGTCCAGCATTAAACAGCTTCTTCCTGCCCTCCATACCGGACATGGCCTCCACGTTCTTACGCCAGTCCGTCACTTCTTCCCTCTGCAAAAGACACATGGATTCTCATATATTTTTTAATGGGGTTTCTTATTTTGTGGATGATTTCGTCTCAGCCATCACCTTTACCTTTTCGTCCTCCTTCTTCACTGTCTTGAGGTTGGCCTTGAAATCCGCCTTCATGTGTCTGGAGGTGTCGGTGCACGCGCCCAGCATGTCGTCTGTAGTTTTCTTCACCCTCTTCAAGTTGGGCCTCTTTATGCCCTTCAGCTCAACGACCTTCTGATTCAGTGCCTGGATCTGTGCAACAAACATCCCAGTTAAAGAAAAAAACAAAAACAATAACCACACACCATCATGATAGGTATATAAACTGGTATTTGTGACCTCCTGATTCAGTTCTAGTTTACCTCTTTCTCATTTCTGGCCACTTTAAGCTCCATATCATAGCGTGCTTCATCCACAACATCCATTTTACTAAGTAGGTCTTGGCAGAGGTCCTGTAAAGGAAAAGAAAACGTGTCAAGTTGGTGTGAAATAATTATGAATGAATTGACATGATTTGCTGTGTTAGTACCTGGAGCTCCTGGACCGACAGGCCTGAGAGCTTCAGCGGAGGGTAGCACTCATTCACAACTCGTTCCTTCTCATGTTTCATGTTTTCATTTTCAGCCACCAGCATAGAAGCTGCCTTCTTGAGCAGCTTGGACTGTAAGATAGTAAGGCGTTAATAAGCCTGGATATAAACTAAAGCGGCCTTCAGATCAGGCTGCGTTGTTAAATACTGTTCACGTACAGGTATGTCTTAAAGCTTTGCAAGACCTACCTTCAAATGCAGACGGCGTGTTGCTGAATATTTTGGTTTTCTCTGTAATAAAGATAGGAATACTTACATCAAATATATGAAATACCATCATTAATCAAGTTTTTCAATTCTATTTTTAATCATAAAAATAAATACACAAATCATTTTGACTCACCGGTCTTCATCAACATGATGAACAAGAAAAGTAGACAAAAGATATAATATTCATATTCATATGTAATTTTTTATATACAAATACACACACACATATATATACATAAGTGTGTATCTTTAGAGGCAAATACTCACCCCTCAGACATGTCTGCAGCTTACAGTACCTTTGAAGCAGAATCAAAGTTTTTGCTCATTTTAACTGCAGTGCATTGCATTTCTAACAAATAATGTAGCCTACTCCACATTTACAGACTAGACCAAGTGTAAATAATTGTGTAAATCATATTTTCTACGGTTAATATGTTTGATTAATCCAACCAGTTAACCGTTCAATATATTGATTTAGTCTAATAGTCCACAGGGGCTTTCAGATACATTTCAGTATTGTTCTAGGACCAGATAATCTGTCCTATTGTTATAAAGTGCCTGTTGCACAGCTATATTTGACCACGTTGCCCCCCCCTGTGTCCCAGCAGCTGCTGTTGCCTTGATAATGCCAGAGACAGCCAAGCAGCAGAAAGGTTTGGCAACCGAGAGAGAAATGACACCAAACCTGTAAAGCTGGGAGGGTAATTAAAAAAAAACCAAAAAAAAAAAAAAAAACCCAAAACAGTTTAATAAAGACTGTTCTCAATCATGATTCACAACACTGCATTTACTAATTTACAAGGTAGATTTGGTCAAAGCATAAGAAAATAAAGGTTCTGGCTAAAGTGAAAATGAATTGTAAATCTTTCTCTCACTTTCTCTAACCTTCTCTGTATAGTATTGGCTTTACAATTTCCTGATTTTAATGCATTTAAATGATATATTAACAAATAGATGTGGGTGTTAGAGAAGGATGAACACTTGTCAATGCTTGACACAACATACCCAGTATATCCAATTTAAATTAAGCCAGCCTGACAGGGTGCGAAAGTCAAGATAGACAAGCAAAGTAGCAGACAATTTCAGGAAGCCTGCAGCCTTCCCTCCACCCAGGAGGTTGCCAGTTCCTATACGAGCGCGCCATCGTCACTTATCACACCAGCTTTTCGGTCACAACGATGGGTCAAGCGTGCCGTTACCAGCCGCCAATACTTCTGACAGGAGGTTTAAGCCTCAGGTTACATTTCCTCACTTAGAGGGTCAAGAGATCATCAAGAATCTCGAGGCGGAGAGACACGTTCAAAAAGTCGCTTTAAGACCTTGACAAAAGTAGCAACATAGCAGAGATCGCCACACATAAATACCAGCCGTGTCAGGCATGCTGATATGCAGTCTTGACTCCTTCCTGCATTAAAAACTTGATTTGACCCATTCAAACAAGATAGCTGCTGCTCCCACAGCAGGAGAAGAGGTCTCTTATTTTGCAATGGGAGATTAAACAGCGCCCTTTAACAATAAGTCTGTCGTACTTTTATTTTCTTGTGATATAGGTTGAGTATTTTATATGAATCTTACCTTGAAGGTGAGAGGAAATCAGCGAGGGCAGCAACAGTGGTGACTCAGGGAAGAAAAAGTACTTTATGGTTATTAATGAAAGATTTATGTATTCAAAGTCTCATGTGAATGGCTCACTAAAATAGACCCCTTGTCCCACCTGACAATTCCTGCATGACAATGCAACCCTCTGATTTGCCCTCAACCCGTGACCCATTTATTTCATGTGATTGCATTTCATAAGAGCACACTTCACACGTCCCTCACCTAACTGACAGCTGGGTTATCCACTCTGCAGGTATCAGCTGTGGGGTGTTCTGCCAATGGCTGACATCAAAGACCAGTTTTAAAAGCGCCATTTAAAGTCAGTTTTTTGTTTTGTTTTTAAGCAGAGAGTTTGAAGTTAATTAAGCTTCTGAATCACAACATGCAGTGGAAAGAGAGAGAGAGGAGAGATCAAATACAACCTCTGTAATCTATTCTGGTCAGATCTCAGTGGCACATGACACACACACAATAACACTGAGGCAAAGAGACGGGAATTATCACGTAGCCACGGCCACATTTTTGTCCCATAGAATATAATCCTTCTGGTCACCAAGCAGTGAATAGTTGAATGTTTAGTGGTCATAATCCTGGTCGTCGTGTGTTGATCCTCTGGGCTGAGATGTTCTGTTGTTTGTATATTTAGGTGACGTGGCCTGGGGGTTATGTGAGGTCAGGCTGGATGTTAAAACCTGGTTTAAGAAGTGTCCTGGTGGCCTGTAGAGGTTTAAGACATTGACAACAAATTGTCTTGGACACCATTTAACTGTAAACCTGTTTCCAGCCAGCAAAAATACAATTTAATCTGTTTAAAAACAGGACATTTTCCACTTGTAAATGTAATCACTGCTTGCCCCCTAGTGACTGTTTGATATTTTGACAGATTTGTTTGCAGTTGGCACTAAACCCATGTATACACACACACACACACACACACACACAGACACACACACACACACAGACACACACACACACACACACACACACACACACACACACACAC
>JBBPCS010025421.1:3494-23887 GCA_037974645.1 Hollardia meadi
CCCCCCCCCCCCCCCCCCCCCCCCCCCCCCCCCCCCCCCCCCCCCCCCCCACACATCAATGGTAAGAGAGTTTGGGGATTTGGAAAAGGGTCTACAATAGAATGAGTCAGAGTATCTGTTGAGTTGCATCTTTACAAAGAATCATGTTGCAACTATTTCGTAGCCAGTAGCCAGTTCAGCTTCAAACAAGGAAATAATTTCCAATGGGAATACTGTTTCAGATGGATTCTCTCAATAAAATCTATCAAAGCATTGTTCTTTTACTGATTCTAAGATTCTTTTACTCTTTCACTTCTTTTAACATGCTCATCTCGGTCGCCACATGTTCAAAGCAATATGCAGCTGCTAGTAATGTGAATGCTTTGCAGACTTTTATTGTCTTGGGTTTCGCCTCACAGGCTACATACAAGCTGCCCTACCTTAGTGGTGGATTTTGTTGGCGTTGGCACATGGGATAAGTTAGTCTTGAAGGCTTTCTTCCAGAAAGACCATTGTAACATGTGTTTAATGTTGTGAAAGAACCTATTTTTAACCCAAATCATGATGTTTAAATGTAACACACAAAACCTAACCAAATAGCTTTATTAGCGAAATCTAACAAACCATGACCAAAAACTAAAAATAGTTATTGGAAAAGAAAAACACAGTCTGGATACAAACCCCAGTCTCCTGACTGAAAGCCCTCCACACAACCAATTCATCCACAGCACAATGCTGGCTTCTCAGGCGTTGTGACTCTTTGTACCACATGCTTTCTGACAGAAGTGGCTTTCTGGCAGATGGCTTTCTTGGCAGAAAGCTTTAAAGGCTGGGGCTGTATGCAGCCTGAAGGAAATGCCTGCAGACAATACTCTGAAAATATATATATTTTTTAAAAGAAATATTAAAAGTCACATATCCGTCACATGTAAGAAAGTATGCTAAAGCACCGAAGTCTTTGTAGTAAAGATGCAAATATAACATCTAGCAGAAAGTACCATTTGTAGGAAACTAAAAATGATTTTAAACAGGTTTAGTACATCATCATCAACATATAGCATACATCATCGTGTGTTCCCACTTTTGGAACCACACCTATGCCCTTGGCTTCAAACAATAATCATTGTTCAACCGTTTTGCTCATTTGCCTTTTAACTGTCCCATAGCCAAAGTCGTTGGTTCCCTTTGCTCATCAGAATACAGCTATTGTTTGATTTAGCAACAGAAATATTTTTTTATGCTGTAGTTTGCTTAGCACCATGAGAATACTGAATTATAGATAGCTGGGCTGCATCATGTGTGGGAAAATGAAACTATAAAATATATTAGAATGTTTGAACAGTCAGCATGACTTCAGAACTGACATCTGTCAAAGTACAGCCTGGAGGTTAAAGTACATGGAAGTACAAGTACATAAAGTCCCTATAATCAGATTTAACGACAGAAATACTGCCATTCTGTACTAGAATAATGGAAACATTTCATGAATGGCTGGCATGCATGAATTGCAACACGCTATTGAGTTGTTCTGCAATTCAGGAAATATTGAAATAAAACCCGAGGGTATATCTAATCTCCATTGTTTGTAGGTGCCTGGGAGCGTAGAGAGTAGGTGTTTTGCTCATGCTGCGTGGGCTGCACGTGTGCACAAACATGCACACGTACAGTCACCATTTGCACCACCCTCCAACCATCCACCTACTCACAAAAACAGCCACAAATGTAAGCATAGGCATAAAATACCAATTAATCCTTTCCAGGAATTGGCACTGGAGGACACTGAAGGAGCTTCACAGGTTTGTGTTGCTTCATGGGGACAGATTCCTGTGCTAGCAAATGAATTGCAGAGAGGGAGTTAACTGTGACAGTGGTATGCCCAAACCTCTGGGTACAAACCCCAGGCCTCATTATAGAGGCTGGGAAGGATAATCTCAGCTCTTCTGTAAGCCGATAAAAAGGGAACAGATTGTTGAAAATGGGACAATTTAGCCTCTTTTTCTGTTCATGATTGTCCCAAAATTTATTTTTGTTTACATTTTTGCCCTTAATATCTTTTCCCTGTATCCATTTCTGCCTAAAATAAACTTTATCAGCACACCAAAGCCTCCCACTACAGAGACAACCATCCTACCAATGTGTTTTTTTTACAACACACTCCAGTAATACATTCCTCACTATATATGTACATGACCCTCAGAAAGTGAAACAGGTCCAGCAGAAATCTAGGACACCTGAGAGGCCCTTCATTGAGAGTGGGCCTGGGATGAGTTGATGCAGAGATTATCTGTCACAGCTGGCTGTGTGCAAATGTGAGTGTCTTAAGAGGAGACAGAGAGAAACAGACAGGACAAATAGAGATCTGGTTTAAATCTTTGATGATAAAAGAGTGTTCAATCAACACGTTGTTAGTATTAACTGTAACAAAACAAAAGATGCGTTTGAGGTACTCCCTCCTGAAACTTGTTATGTTGTGCAGGTTCACAGGCGTTTAAACAGATTCAGATATTAAGATATTATTAAATATATATAGGAAATATAGGAAATTGCTGCAGGACAATAAAATTGGTGCCATTTTTCACATAAAATAATCCAATTTCCACCCACTGTTGTGTGTATAGAATGAAACCTCACCTTTTACAATCCAAATTCATTTTAAACACAATGAACACCAGGAGGCTTTCTTTCTATCAATGTTGTCTTGACAGAAAATGCTTACTCGCAGGCACTGTATCGCCTCCAACAAGCTCCATCACGTCCCATCTCAACAAACCATTTCTATTCATGTACCTACATTCAACCATCTAACCTTGTAACCAAGCTCATACCAATAAATAGCATTATATCTAACCATAAATTAACTATGTTATCGGAGTGGAACAAGGCTCCAAGTGTTACTTATCTACCTAACTACCTCGTATTTAGAAAGTAAACCTATGCACAAAAAAAAACTTTATAATGTCATTTGCAATCTTCCAGGAATTAATTACGAGATAGTTTTTAATGGTTTCGCAATTTTTCACACTGACTTGCAGTAGTCACTGCCAAATATGTGAACTGCATTGCAAATTTTGTTCAGTTATTTCAGGCTATAATTTCATGCAAGGAATTAAAGTGCTGGGGCTCCATATTAATCCTGATTACATGACAGAGGCAATTATCCATTCAAAATGTTGACATCATTTGCCAGAAATACACCACTTCAAGAACTGTTGTTCATCACATCCATGGACATGTTTGTCATAATTAAATAAATAATAGTTTAGCCAACATTGAAATCCACTGAAAAGCACACAGTCATAGTGTGTCTCCTGCCAGCAAAGCATTTTGGTGTGAGAAGAGGCAGTGCTGCAGGGACGTCAGTCATGTACATGTGACAGACTTCAGGATAGTTCTGTGTGATCTACTGTGAGTCCTCATGATGCAAAGTCCACCTCTTCACAGTGTACTCATAATGATTTGCAAAATGTAAACTTGGAGCCTGTGCTGAGTTGTAACCATCATATTTGCAGTGCACAAAAATACAGGCAACCATGGATAAGATGGTGTGTCCTATAGCTACACAAGCAAAAAACATTGAATGTTTGCAAGTACAGCATGTACCCTCACTGACTGGCATAGGTTTTGTTTCAACACTGGGTGTGGTCCTTCCTCGGGAAATATTGAGCATCGAATACTTAATTTCCTGCATTTCTGGTGATATTTCTAATGCACCAATTTGTGCCCTTTTTGCATCAATTTATAGTGGAAATGTCTATATTTAGTGTATGTAAAGGAAAACACAAAATTCAGGAGCCAGGTGACAATTTGAAATGAATTTGAAATGAGTTGGGCTCTCAGCCAAACAGTTTTCATAATGAGAGTTCTCTTCAACTTTCATGTTTTTACTGGGAGGGACAAATGCACATTTCCTAAACATTGAGTGGGGGCCTGTCCCCATACACCCTCTACGCCTATGGATGATTTAATCAACCCAAAGGATAGGGCCTGACACACGCTAATAACCACTTTGTAGATAAATTAAACAGATACAAATTAAAGTTATAATAACGTAGGAAACATGACACTTTGAGCATGCCAGCACGGGGACTGAGAGGTTCACCACTGAATACAAATTACAATCACTAATGAGTCCAAATACATTAAATGGGTATACCAGAATAAATATCAGCCATAATAGTATCAGATATAAAGAGTAAAAATTGGGTTTTATATGAGGATTATAACTTCGTCGTCGAATACAAGATCAGCCCTATTGCCACAACTGCATGCAATGGAATTTGCTTAAATATTAAATAGTCAAAGTACATCAAATGAACAATTACAGCCTCTACTGAACCCACATTCAGCCTACACCGATCAGCCTTAGCATTAAAACCACTGGCAGGTGAAGTGAGAAAACACTGATCATCTCTTCGTGTTCTGCTGGAAAGCTTTGGTCCTGACATTCATGTGGATGCTCTCTGACACGAACCACCCACCTACCACCTTTAAAGCACCGACACTGATCAACGATGTTGTGAGATGATCAATGCTATTCACTTCACTGGCTCATCCGTGCATACTTAAATGAGACAGCTTTCACCAGTCATCAATGTTTAGAAACTCAAGTGTAAAGACGTAGTTTTACAGAATAACAGAATCCCTCATACTCATATCAGTTGCTTTACATAAAATAAGCCTCAGTCATTGTCTGCCACTCTCTCTCTGTCTGTTTCTTTCTTTGTCTTACAAAATAAATACTAATACGAATAAAATAGTGAAATGCATAAGCTCTGGATGTCATGAAAGTCATCTGACCAACAATAATAACATATCTAAATGTGAGGAGTGCAAAGAAGAAGCTCTGCAGTTGGAATTCATATGAGCCTATGATATCAAACAGGAGGGCTCTTATCTTCATCTCCTGTGTTTTAGTGTGTACGAGTCATAAAAGTGAAGGGAAAGCGATACAACAGAGGTTGGGAAACAATGATCCATCCAGGAGACAACAGCGGATGTTTGTTTTGCGAGTGCTGAGGAGGACAACATGAAAGCCTCTAAGAGCTTAAGCTTTCCCAGGTTTTGCATAAAAAAGTAAAATCATACAGGATAAATGAGGGAGTAAAAGTGATGAAGGGACCTAAAGAAATATCGCAGGGAATAAGCAACAATCACCACAGTTTAACACTAAAGCCAGTTCAGATGTTGTGCTTTCAGATTGCTTATGTACTGTTTAATTTTAAAGACCCCTCCACTCAAAAAACTCTTATGTTTACATCCCCTTAAAAGGTCTAGAGAACTTATAAACAGAGTTTAAACAGAGATTCAGCTCCCTGTTGACAACAACCAGATTCACTTGTTTGGGAACAAAAAGTTACTGTCTCACCCTGGCTTCCTCCATCAAGTACAATACACACAGCACACGCTTCATTATATTTTGAGACCCAGAATCCAACCAGCTTCATCTCCACCACAACATCCCGGATCATGCTGCTGTACCAGACGAGTAGAACCGTGTTCCGAGCCGACAGACCGCAGAACGAGGGGAGGCAGATGTAGATGTAGAAAAAAACCCAGATGTAGAAAAATGTGTGCAAATGTATATATGTGTCACAGTTCCGTGTACCAAAATACTTGAAACCGGGGTTTGGACCCAAATTCAGACGCGGCAGGTAGAGAGGTTCGGTAAAATTATTTATTAGAAAACAGTCAAAACTCACTGGTTCAAGGCCGGCGAGGGTCAAAACCAGGGTGTCAGTCCAAACAAAAGGGGCAAAGGCAAAAATAAAAAATAAAAAAAAAACAGGCAAGGTCCAGAAACACAGAGGTAAGAGACACCGGAAGGCTTGGACGACGGCACACAGGATAGCACGCAACGAACTGACAAAGGGAAACACACAGACTTTTATACACAAGGAAGGGCCGGTTAACAAGGAGCAGGTGAAACTAATCAGGGCGGGGGAGACAATCACCGTGGAGGGAAAAGGACAAAGACAGGAAGATACACAAGGAAAAGACTATGAAATAACACAGGAAATAAACTAGAAACATAAAACCATAACACAAGAAATAACACACTAAAAATTGAAACCATGACATATATGTAGAAGGTCGGGGTTGAGTGATGGGTCACAAACATGACTTTCACCTAGAAAACCGTATAGTTTCCCCTATGAAACCAAATGTCACCTCTTTTCCTAAACCTAACCACATGGTTTTAATGCCTAAACTTAACCAACCTATACCTTATGCATTTGGATGAGATGCAGGGAGCGCATGGCAAAACACATATGCACAAGAAAGTTTTCATTTTCTCATGCATATGCACACACATCTTCTCTTTCTCACTCTGTGTCTGTGTGTTCTTTCTTGAACTGTCTAGCAGAGTTTCGAGAGCAAGACCACACCTCAAGTGTTCCGGCTCCTATATCTACCCACTTTGTATTCTGCATCCCTCCCACCCTTCCACTGTTCTCTCTTTCTGTTTTGTCCTCTCCTTCCTCCTCTCTGTGGGGTCCCAGGGGGTGCGTCGTGGCCGGTACCACCACAGATTCCCTATCAAATCTTGCTCGCAGTGCAAGCCCTCAAGCTGAAACGTCCAAGCAATCGTCAAGCCTCGCAGACATCATTTCATTACTGCTAAAATAAATGCATAAAACTTGTTGATGGTGTGGTTCTTGCTAGTGAACTGATATATTTTCAACAAGATGCTACAAACCCTTAGTTTACACTTAATTATTCTGTATAGTAATAGTAGGTTAAAAAAGAAAAGACCCTAACTGCAATCATTGTACCCTGATGGTGTACAGCTTTTATTTAAAAAAGGTATGGTCAGACCAGGAAAGATCAACAAATTTCATGAAATATTGATAATTTCATGGGTTAGCCTTGATTTTCTCATGTTTTCAGGTTTTGTTTTTACTGCATTGTGTTTAAATTTGAGGAAAATACCTCCCTGAGCTTCAGAAGTCAGACTCTGTAAGGCAGGGCTTTTACAGGTGAAATTGTCATCAACTTGGCACTGAAATGAACATTATGATTCATATGAGCCCTGCAGCACTGTGCATGTTGTGAGGAGGATGCGCTGCAGCGGCGAGAGTTTCATCCGTATCTTCAGCAGCAGATGACCCAGTGTAGAGTGATCTCAACGGAGACGCTCACATGTGGGTTGATTTGATCTTGTGCACAATCTTATCAACCCACTGTATGGTTCATGCCAAGTACAAACACGTTTGTGTTGTTTTATTCTGTAAATATGATATAACTCCAGGCATTCAATTAAAATTGAAGTATTGTCACAGGATTTACATAAAAACAGTACATAAAAAAAGTGGATTTCTGCAAGCTAATGCAAAGCTCTAAGACGAGACTTCATTACTCAGAAATGTTGTTAAAAATCAATATCAGCAGGATAAAAAGTTCTCTAATTGCAGTACAGTACCTCGAGGTGTATGATGGACTAAACAAACTAAGAACACACTATACACATACACGCGCGCGCGCACACACACACACACACACACACACTCTTGCTTTCCTTTATTACATTTTCTGTTTTTTTAAGTGGTGTACACTGAAACTGACTGTCTATTGTTTCTCTTCATTTTGATTTCGAATGTTTTTCTTATGCATTTCTACATGTCTTATTTAAAGCTCTTTGAAATGCCCTTGTTTTTACAAATAAACTTCAATCTGACGTGAAAATGGGTTCAAAACAATTTAAAACAATTGTTTAATGACTTCACCTACAGTATTTAGAGAAAATGGGTAAACTGTGCTAATTCTCACTTTCGATGTATCTTTAACGAGTTTTAAATATTTCTGCAAATGAGCATAAAAAGCTAATTGGTGAGTTTTGCTCAGATAGATGTAACTTTCATGAGGATGCTACATTGATTCTATTGTCAATTAAGCAGGATGGATCCATATCGCACTGCAGAACCCCAGAGAGTTCACGTTGATGCCCATTTGTAAGTGAAAAGAACAGATATTTTGACATCTTGACTGAGTTTGGAAGAACTATTAAACAAAATTTGAATTCAGTTTGTATAAGCCGTCAATTAACACAATGAACTAGTTTAACAAGTGACAGAGGTGTGCTATCAACAGACTATTTTCTAATATCTAACTCTAGAAAAGATGCTGGAGACGCTGACACCGAGTGTTAAATGTTAATGAGTTAACAAGAGACTATAATCCTACCAAGTTTCAAAGAAACAACTGCACTCATGTTGGCAGAGCTTGTTAATTTATACTCTGAAGGATGCCCTTCCAGTGGAGAAAGAGTCATAGGCTGCCCTACATACTAGAAAATGAGCTGGCCTCCATGTGTCTCTGAACAGTTAAACAGTCCCCTGTGTGTTTCTACTACAAAGATTGAGTAATTTTACTTTAAATCTGAGTCACAAAACCATTTTAATCTTAGTGGTCATGTGACAGTCACAGAGATATGAGAAGAGAGAAAGTTTTCTTAAATCACACACGTGCCGCTTAAGAACGAACCTGTCTTTATGAGTGCTTCGAGGCCCTTTGTCATCTGGTTTGGTCTTGTCCTATGTGTGAAAGCATCATTGTTAAATCTAATTCTGCTTAAATTATACTGTTACTATAATTTATAATAAAATATATAAATACATTACCCAACAAAAAAAGCACTTTTCCTAATATCTGTGGCAATCAAATCTCATATACTTACTGAAACAAAAGAGCTATCAGGGCTGAAACTCTAACGTTTTAAATAATAGTAATGATGTGTGATAACTAATATTTTCTGAATCTGAATCCAATTTGAGGGCGGCACTGTCGCATCACAGCAACAAGATCCTGGGTTCGATTCCTGGCCGGGTCTGTGTGGAGTTATGCATGGTCTCCCTGTGACTGCGTGGGTTGAAAGACATGCAAGTTAGGTGAATTGGTGAGTCTAAATTGCCCGTAGGTGTGAATTTGAGTGTGTGTGGTTGTTTGTCTCTATATGTCATCCTGGTGATGAACTGGAGACCTTTCCAGGGTCTACCCCGCCTCTCGCCTAATGTCAGCCGGGATAGGCTCCAGCCCCCCGCGACCCTGAATAGGATACGCGGTGATAGATAGTGGATGGATGAATCTAATTTTAAAGGCGATGCAGTTAAAACATCAAAATAGGATCAAAATGTCTCATAAAATTTGAACTTTTTTTCAGTTTGTGGCTCAAGTAGAAGTGCTATAATACAGCTTCTTCTAAAAACACTATTTTTCTGTACTGCATTGTGATATTGTCCACCTCTCAAACATTTCTTTCTATAGGCTTTCAGTCTGCAATTCAAACTACCGCCTTCAACTGGCTTCAAATAATGGAAACAGGCGTCTTTCAACAAGTAGTCGATCGTGAAACATTGACCACTTATGGCCTGAGTGGCAGAGCTGCTGCTGTGAGTACAGGCTTGCTGATATGACCCCTGCAGTCATTTCATGGTAAGTGAGAAATTGTCATGATCTATAATTACGACTTTCATCTGGAGGGCCCAATGAAAGGATTCTGCTCTACTTATATGGGTAGCCTGACAGTAGATTGGTCAGAGATTGAGGGATTACGGCAGTGAAAAAGGAGATAAAGTGAGGAAAGGGAATAAAAAGTGAAGGGGAGAGACAGAGAGAGAGAGAGAGAGAGAGAGACAGAGAGAGAGAGAGAGAGAGAGAGAGAGAGAGAGAGAGAGAGAGAGAGAGAGAGACCTCCCCCCTCCTGGTGGGCCGATGTTGTCTTGCGAGTGGAAGACTGCTTTCTCACACACAGTCCAATCCCTTGTACATAAATAATCCTGCCTGTAAATCCAATGAGATTACCACTGATACTGTCTCAATTTTCTGGATTGCTTTAATTCCAGAGTGAAAAAGAAGACTTAGCAAGATAAACAGTGGCAAGAGGGTTTGATGAGAGAAGTGAAGCATACAGTACCATGAAATAAAGACTGGGTTGGTTGAACGAAGCAACATCTGTGTGCACATTCACTGATAGATTTGCAAATGTACTCATAAATCGAAACTGTCTCTTGTGAAACTCAAATGGGAAACTTTAACAATACGTGTGAAGGTCGACATGAAACAAGGCTAACATTGGATTTTTGACAAATACAAGCACTAGGTCACAGTCGCTGTCGATGCCGACTGTGTTGGGTAAAACCATCTGTCCATCTGGAGATTATTAAGCTAACTAGCTTAAGCTAAACTAACAGCCGACAGCGTTAAGTTTTGGACAGTTTGTCAGACAAAACAAAAGATGCCAGCTTAAGCTTTGGGAATTTTTCACAACTTTTTGACATTTTACAGAAAAAAAGATGAATCTATACATTGCGCAACAAAAGCTTAAACGATAATGCAAATAATCGTTAGTTGCAGCCCTAGTTTAAATGCATGGCCTTTGCTGAGTGATGTTTGGCCTTTGCCTTCAGAAGCCTAATATATTTTATAAAACATGTAATTTTTCCTCTGACACGAGGTGCCTCCACTATTAGAGCCCTGCAGGGAAACCTGGATGTGTTTGGCATTTCTGGCCTTCAAGGTTTAGAGCTGGACTTAACCCTGATGCACTCCCGTGATCTCCCAGCAACTTCCATGGCATCTCTTGGTTATATATCCTACCAGCTGATATCTGAAAATCAACAGAACATAAAACGTGTTGTGTACACGTTATTACTCACTCTGTGGTGGTACTTGCCTCCTCCTCATTGTTGTCATCATTGTAAATGCTGATTCTGTTTCCTAGTTTCTGAAAACTGTCCTGTATGTTATGCTGTTGTGTATTTCTTCCACTTACTCTTCCTGTGTTCAGCTGTTGATGCTGCAGCTTTCTAAACCTTTTACATGTTTACTCTATCTTGATATATTTACTTGATCTTGCTTTCATTGGAGGCCACAAGTTTATCTATTTGCCTTGTGTATTTTTACTGCTAAATTGAGACTGAAACACTGAGACCTGAAGTCACACTGTCTGAGAGCTTTTCACTGACTTTAGAAAATAGTTTGTCTGACAGGCTCTCTCATGTCAACAGTTGGGCCAATTAATGAGTATGTGTTAATCTTCCTCATTGCTTTTCCAGGATATCCTGGCTATTATTCTAATATTGACATTTCCAACACGTATTTATAGATTTCCTCTGTACTCAAAGAGTTGTGACAAAGATACGTATTCAGGAAGGGTGTTTTACAGCTTGACGGTAAAGTCTTCTTCTCAGACATTGCCTCACCATCTGCTACTCAGCCAACTCATGTGCTGCACAGTACTGTAAACAGACTGCACGTCAGACAATGTGATGACTGTGTTAAATTGATTCAAGTGTTTTAGCGTGTTTGCAGATCCACCAGGTACTGACAAATGCTACAATTGTGGAATGACGCTGTACCTCAGCTGCATAGCCTACATCTGCTTCTTCTTCTCTCAGATTCAGTCCTGCAAGTGAATTATCTGTCGTGCATTGCCAGGCAAAAGATCCCCAAGATCATGTTTCTACAATGGACTAGTTAGCTAAGCTCTGCCGCCCGTAGTATCGTTGAGCCTAAGATTTCCGTTCCCAAGGCACATCATGCAGTTTACAGTGACAACGGTGGTAGGACGAGCCTACCCAAATACGTGGAAGCCCCAGCGATTATAAGGCCGTGCGACAGCTGCTGGCTATCCTTTTTCTCTACAGCGACTGGCGAGTTTGCCCACTGCACCTGAACCCCTTTATCTGGGCTTCCACGTATTTGAGTAGACTCGTCCTGATTGGCCGGCTACGTTAATGCTAATTCCAGTGGGCGCATACGTGATTGGAGGAGAGTAGTGCCCATAGAGTCCAGTAGAGGGTGGAGCCTGTGTGAGATATACTGTAACTTGCCCAATTCAATAAAGAACACGACAATTAAACATTGATATAGCATACATGGGGAAAAGAACACTGCGCAACTGCTATTATGAGCAGGGCTTTTTTCTAAAAGTGTAACCTAACACAAATAGTGTAGTATGGCATGATCCTTGGCTTTGGATGTAACGCTTAAAGCTTTACTACTGTAGGTAGGTTGGTGGCCAGACATGTTAACTGTTAACTCAGTTTCAGCTTGATTTTCTATAGGGGAAGAAAAAAATAAAACTTCTGGCAAGTGAGAGGGAGAGATGAGGGGGAGAGACAAAGCATTTTTTTTTAACCCCAATATCCTCCATAAAGGTTGTCATAAAGTGTTTATATATTCTTATTTATATTCTTTTTTTAAAGATATAAACATTATTACAAATGTGTTGGTATGTGTAGAGTGGCTTTTTCTGTACCAGCCCTGCGTGCAGGTTGTTAGTAAAAATTTTAAAAAAGTAAAAAATGATCCTATTTCGTGTGCCTAGGACTTTTTTTTATAGGTCATGGTATTAAAAAAGAGCTATAGAATATTGTTTTTTTATTCTAATATTGTATCAAAGTTTAAATTCTCGTATCATGATGACCTTATTCTATATGTAAAATATTTTTTTATTAGAGATAACTGTACTTCTATGCAAAGTTGGTGCCCTCTTGATACCATCAGGCATTAATTGCCTCTTCCTACATCAATTATTAAACCAGAATTTCATACTTTGCCTAATGAGCTACAAATAAGTCCTCTTACGATATGGTCTCTTGTGCCTCAGATGAGGGGAGAAAACTCCATCATTGTACAAGAAAATGATATATTCAACAGTATTGTAATCCAAGATTCATTGTTTCCATTTCTTTTCATTCAGCGTGATTATTAAGTACAGAGAGGAGAAGGCCTGATATGAATATGGGTTTGTGTTATTTTAATTGGTTGTCGATTCAATTATCTGTGTGTGTAGCAGGTCTGCTTGAGTGTGAGAGGGCTGGGGAGAAAAGGGTGAGAGGCAAGAGAGGAAATCCCACATGTGTGCCAGTCTCAGAACAAAATGGAGGGACATTGTGTGCTGAAAAGTACTTTTCATCAGAGCACCATGAAGGTGATTCTCTTTCATTTTGCTGAGAATCTTTCACATCAGTCGGCTACTTAAAGCAAAAATGCAACACTCTCTGTGAAAAGAGCCTGAGGTCTGCTTCTGGAAAGCTTCAGAGCACAGAGGACGGGTCTATTTTTTCTAACTTGAAATGGACTTAATGCTGGGGCTGCTCATTTCTCCACCTCACCAGCAGCTACTAATGGCAAAAGAAGCAAATATTTCCTTCTTCAAAGTGAAGATTAACAGGCAGACATTGATTTTTGTATTTCTTGTCCACAAGCAATTAAAATGAAAGAATAAAAATGAAAGAAGTCAAATTACCACAAAACACATGCTTTTTAATGTCTCCCAATATAAGCCTGATGGTTTGACCTGTAACCCGTTTCACCACCACTCTCCATAATTAATGAATTCATCATGCATGCGCCACAACCGTGCTGGGTTGGATGGAAAACACCTTCAGCCAGTGGCCTCTCTTTGAAACTGCTGTCAATCATACCAGTCACTTAAGCTGTATGATGAAATTAAATAAGCTTTATCACATTATTAACTCACCGCCTGCCACCAGCCTAACCCTGAGTCAGAGGTCCAAACAGCTATAACAAGACGAGAAGTCAGGAAAAAAAGTCTGTGTAATCCTCATATTACTATTATTTTCATAGGAATTACTCATGTGTGTTTAGATAAGGACAGGTCTGACATGATAAACAAAGCTACAATCAATGACCTTGAGGAACTCAAATGTGTACATTTGTTTTAAGCCTTTAAACATAATGTTGTTCCTTCAGCTGTTTACTCACCCTACAAATCAGTTTCAGCACACATGCTTCATGCAGGTTTTATCCAGGAGGACTGATGTCTTGACATAACACCCATGCAGAGCTCTTAGTGCTTCCCCATAGAGGCTCATATATTGTCTGTGGTGCTCAACAGATTATATTGACCTTATCATAGCCCACTTTGTGACACCTTCATCTCCTATAGTATCAATGTAATAGTCCTATCGGGACTCACCGTGACAGTGTCAGTAATATCATGCTCTGTTGCAACTCTTGTGGGATTGTTCGATTTACTGCTGAGCTGTTTGATCTTTGTGATATTTGTTTTATATCTGTGATATTAGTTAATTTACCTTTCAAAGATTATGTTTGACTCTGTATCGACTTGAATACTAATTTTAATACCATTTTATTCTGCGCCCTCAGATCCGTGCGTAATGGTAACAAACGCGGATTGATGGTGTGGTTATTTTAAAAAAATAAAAAAAATAAAAGACGATAAAAACTTACCGTTTTTTCTTCATTTGCTGAATTTCTCTCATCTTTCTCTTTGATAAAAGCGGAGCACAATAAACATTCAGGATATCCCGGCAGCGTTGTCGTTCATTTACGCACGTCCAGCGCAAACAAACGAAACACGGAGTAGTTACATTCAAGGACCAGCGCACAGCTCCTGTAGGTGTTGCTGCTGTAAGTCCGACTGCTTCACATCTCGTCTAAACGGCAGAGCGTGTCTGTACAGAAACACAGTTAAGGAGTTGTCCCGCAAACTTGAACGACTCGACTTTTATGGCATCCTGCTCACTAAACGACATGACAATCCCTTCAGTGTTGGCTTTCTCCACAGTTCAGTCGCCAGAATGTGTATAAAGTGTGAAAAGTGCGGAGATCCATCTGATGCATCAGGGCGCATCACAACAACTCAACTCCCGGAGAGAGACGTGGGGGCTTCCCTTACCGTTGCGGATGCTACCCTTCGCGCGCGCACACACACACACACACACACACACACGCACAGACACACACACACACACACACACACACACACACACACACACACACACACAGTCCGCCACGTTGCTGATACAGTATGTGGGACAGAGGCTCTACAGATCAAATATACATAATAATCATTTTTAATAGCAGCCTGGCTGTCCAAAGCAAGAGCACCCATAAGAATTCCAATTGGATATAGGAACTCTAGTCTCAGTGCTATGATAAAGTGAGTAAAAAACAACGACGACTGTATCAATAAATAGGCAAGTTTTGTTATCTATTGATAGTAGAATGTTGGTTTTAAAGCCTCTCTAGTAAGTGGAAGCACATATCAATGGGGAACACTGAACTTTCCATCGAGTGACTGCCTGTGCTGTAAATCGCACCTTTATTTTTCCATGAAAAATGGCAGCATGAATAATGATGCGTGTTGAAAGCGAGGCTTCCACGGAGCCAATCCAAACGCGGATGGTGAGCATTTACATTGCGCAATATACATTTAATTCATAATGATAAGTTAAAGCAAAAAAAGTTGTCTATTGCCTGTTTAAATCATGGCTGTCAGCTTGGATTCAAAGCAGTTACTGTGGATTTCAAGTGGGGAAAAGTATGAATCATCGAAAGAAACTTATTAAAACCATAGAGCATAATGTCCACACTCTGATATACTGCTTCTCTTTATAAATGTGCATTAACAACCTTGTTGAGCTTGAGAGTAGTTGTGTGCATTGGCTTCATCAACATTTCATGATTTCTAAAGCTTCACAAAGCCTCTTATGTTAATACAGTGTTGACATGATACGTGCTGTAATGTGATGCACATGCATTCGATTTTTAAAAGAAATTTCTGTGAAAAATTGTATAAGAATGCTCCAAATTTGTAGTCGTATGGTAAACCGAACAAAACTTCTGGAACTTCTTTCTCCAGTGATTTTTAAAAAACTAAGATAATGTAATATTTTCTTGTTTCACTTATATAAGGATACAGATTTAAAGTAATATTGTGTCTTTAAATGAAGACAAATCGCAGATTAGATAAAGTAACTAAATGCATCTGCAAGTATTTCATAGTCTGCATGATGTGGAGCTTCTTCTTGAAAACACGGCCAACACTGAGGATTGGGGATCACACACTGAACATGTTTAAGCACATAAAGACACCAGTTCAAGTTAAAATTATAAATTGATTAAAAAGAAAGTCCCCTAAATAAAGCCATTGCCTTAGGGGGCATATTACGTTGCCATACGCACTGTTTTTCTTGTTTTACTACAAATACATTTTATACAAATGCACAATTCAGGCTGTTATTGACAATACGGTTAAAGCGTCACCTTCCTTTAAACTGATGTTTTCCGTTGAACTACATCATCAAATTGCTCTGTTTCCTTTCAATATCAGACGAGTGATCTCAAGAGAGTTCTCTGAAAAAGCTCAACTTTTGAGCACGAATAAAGTCTCTTAAAATCATATAAATACATGATCCACACTAATTCACAGTTGGAGCAGCCCTGTTCGTTCATTTCATGCTGTGATTGAACCGCTGTTTCTTGCTCCCATCTTCTGTATATTTTATCTTTAATTGAATCAATACCAGCACCTTGAAAGATAATTAGGAGGCTCTTAAAGTATAGAAAACGTTAATGAAGAAACCGAGCACACCACTTGCACACATGTAGGCAGACACACACACATACTTCATGGGCTATTATAAGTGGAAATAAAAACTGCTGAGCTTAAAGTGGACAGATTTGTCTTTGATCCCATCATCTCCATCCTGGGGAGATGGAGCGACCACATGGGAATGAAATACAGTGCAGGGTTGTTTTTCAGTTTAGCCCCTTTGAAATACTTTTCTCTAAATCGAGGGTCAAAAGTGTATCAGTGTTGAGTTTTTCTGGCATTCACGGGGTGTTCTGATATTTCAGTTTACGGTTCAATTGAGATTGTGCTGTTTGTCCTGCTCTTATTTTTCAGATGTTGTCTTAAGGATGGACAAAAGGCCATTTGAAGTTTTGAAAGATTTTCTGTCCCCAGGAGACACCGAACAGGTCAACTGGAGTGTTTAGACATGAAATTTATTCTTTTTTTTTTTACACCTGCCAGCTGCCTCCAAGGTATGAGACGGATTTATAAATTCACTTAAAGGAACAGTTCACCCAAAAATGAAAATTCTGTCATTATCTAATCACCCAATACAGCAGCTATTCTTTTCTTTGTTTTTTAAGCACGGATCATCACTGCAGCCGCTAAGCTAAAAGCGTTGGCATGCATTGTGCTTCATTTATGACCAGATTACCAGACTAAGTATATTTACTCATGTACATGTTAACCTGCAGTGTTGAACTTCTGTCTCCCCCTTCTGGCAGTGAGAATAATTACACAAACTACTCCCCACTACATGCTCATGACATACTTGTAGTTGCTGTAGCCTGTAGCCCATGGCTGTAGCCTGTAGCCCATGGCTGTAGCCTGTAGCCCATGGCTGTAGCCTAAAACACATCGCTACCAATGAGCCAGCGCAGGAATGTCGCAACCAACACCCGTTTAAAAAATCTACAATACAGCAGAATACAGAAAGATTGATCTGGCGGTGATCAGCCTAAACGTGTGAACTCCTTTGGCAAGAGCTTGAAGGCAACATGATGTTTATTTATATAAAAAAGTCCCACAGTCCAGGGTTAAGTACAATTTTCTTTATTTTTTCTTCTCATGCCACTTTGTAGACCTACTTACTTCACTACGTCATATTTTACTTTTTACTCCATTAAATTTATTTGACAGATTTATGACGCATTGTATAACATTATTTTGATAACTGGTATGATGATCGTTAATGCAAAAACATTTCATGGGTCTAGTTTCACAAATTAATTAGCTGCTTTTCTTTTTAATTAGAGTCCAATAAATGCTGTCACATCTTTATTTGACAGTGTGATGTACGCCATAGTGGAAGATGAAGCAGGATGAGTGTGCACATTTTACTCTCCTGGACATTTACCAAGAAGGAACCAGATATCTTTATTGTCTCTCCACTTACAGCCCCTCCCTGTTTGTGAAGCACAGAACAAGGCTGTTATTATCAAATCCACAAAGCAAAAACGTCCCTCAAGAGAAGCCTGAAAGATGGAGGGGATAAAGAGTTTTAATGGTTGTACCTTAAAACATTCATAATAAACTGTTTTTTTGTTTTCGTTTACTCAACTTTAAGCTGAAATCCACAACTTTCTACCTACCTCTGACCTGAAACCTTCAGTATATATGGATCAATGAAAAAAATGCTTTTAATAGCACAGATACATTTTAATATTGCTCTTGAAAACACACACATGCTTAAATACACATGGGGTTTCTCAGGATCAATATATTAGCTTTTTTTTAAAAAAAATTTAGCTTCACCAGGCACTTACACAATGAGAGAAATCAGCCAGTTAAGTTTTCTACAAGCCCCGACTCGAACTTCAAGTCGCTTAGCACATTTATTTTCAAAAATGTGATTATACCGTATATTTTTGATAAAAAAGATTTACATCTTCAGTTGGTTTCAATGAGCTTGGGGCTGACACCATGTTCGTGGAAAATGGGAGGGATTTCTGTGTTTTTACGACTTGCGAGTGCTTACAGAACAACTAAAGAGGGCTGTATGATGGAGAATAACGCCTCAGGACATTTACAGACACAAGCGGAGCACATTGAAGCCTTAATTAATGAGCGTGACGGATGCTCGACACTCTCACAATAATCCATCATCCTTCATAATTAAAGTTATTAGAGAGAGAAATCTGCTGCTTTTTAAAAAAAAATAAAATAAAAAATAAACTGTGCACATGCATTGAATAACAGGCTGTTGTGACTCTCATGTGATTCTTAGTTCACATGCTGTACATGTGGATACTGAATTATCCAACAGTCTGCTTGAATGCAAAGTGAAAATATAGAGATATAGATCTAACTATAACTGTTGTTGTATCAGGGTTTTTTAACCTCCTTTGTCCCGTTGGCATGGCGAGAAGAAAATTGATTTAATGGGCTGGATCTCTGCAACAACTTAAATTTGTCTCTCTCATAGTGTTTGCTAGTTTATTGAACTGATTTTGCACGGAAGATAGGATGATTGAATTTTTTTAAAGTGGTGTTAGAAGAAGGCGGAACAAGACCCATTTAATCTTTATCTCGTCATGTTTTAACTTGCTCGCTGACTTCTGCTGCGTTTAAAGTGATACAGCGATGGCACTCAGTCCGACCCAGTAATAATGCCGTGTTGACATTTACTTTAAATCGTCCTTATTCAGACACGAGACTGAAATGTTAAATTGCCGTCAAATTAATGTAAAACGGTGCATGTTTGGTAGATGATTAACATTATATCCATTAAATTTGAGTTTAATTACCTTAAGTGTGAGGTGTGAGGCATCCATCTTTTTTTGTATATTATTAAGTATGCCTATCAAGTTAGATGTTTGGGAACTTCTAAGTAAGTAAATTAACTTTAGCCCATAGGCTGAATTATGATTTAAATGTTGACATGAATGAAAGTCAAGAAGTGGTAATTATGATAACTCCGAAATGACCTGAATGAGTGCCAGATAGGGAAGGGAAGTCAGAAAGTATTCTCAGACTCACACAATGTTGTTGTTTTTTGCCTTTTCATGGGATTTCTTGACAATAAGAAAAATATAAAATAATGCTAGCCTTATCCTTTAGGATAGCCTTGAATGCACCAATGTCTCACTGACTGTATGAGCTGTCTTTGTGCAAAACAACACGCACTCTGGAGCAGCTACAAGAAAAGATACCAGACGGCAGATGGTATGGCAGCATGTCAGCGGCCTGGGTCATTATTTTTCATTGAGAGTTTGAATAAGCTCATGCATTTACAAAAAGAAGTTCCCACTGGATTCCTCACAGAATGCTAATGTCATGTTTTTAACTGTAGAGGCCGTGTTTTCCCAACAATGCAAGAACTTTATGCAATGATCATGAATTTTAATATGTCTCTGTAGCTTCCAATCGACATGTTTCCTGCTCACAACACAAATAAATAAAAAAAACTTTTAGATAAAAGTTGCTCCTTATGTAAAGACAGCCTAAAGGCAATTTGGCTGCAAAGCAAGGTTTAATTTTTACTGATTGTTCACCATGAAAACATCTTTGCAACATTGGTAAAGTACAAAGGCCAAAGTGATGAGATACAAAGTCATAATAAACAAGGGGAAGACTGGTAGAAAGAGATAAGAACATAATACTGCCGATATACAACAGTTAGATAATAATGACATGATTGACACAAACAATTTAGAATTATAAGTACATGTTAATGACCTCCACCAAGGAGGTTATGTTTTCACTCATTTGTTGGTTGGTTTGTTTGTTTGTCACCAGGATTACGCAAAAACAACTGAACGGATTTCCACAAAACTTGGTGGAAGGATGGTTCATGGGCCAAGGAAGATCCAGATAAAGATAAAGATAAAGGGGGCAGATCCAGGAATTTTTTATCCCTTTCTTTAACATTGCAAGGAAGGGCATTTTTCTGACATTTTCATTAATTTTCCAGGGAATAATGCATGGATCTTGATTTTATTTTTTTTTAACAGGCATATTTAGAGGGCTGGTATCTTTGAGAGTGTACAATTTAGTGTGGCGCCAAATAAAAAAACCGGATCTAGCGGATTTAAATGTGTTTTCATGGGGGTGGGGGGGGGGGGGGGTA
>JBBPCS010025432.1:0-15050 GCA_037974645.1 Hollardia meadi
TGTCTCTTTCCAGAAATCATGACCTGGTTACTCAAGATAATCCACAGACCTTGTTGTGAGCAGTTTCGTGTAGGAACAATTTTCTTTCTACTGAACTACACCACATCACTGCACAGAAGGAAACATGCATCCAGAAGAGGCTCGTGCTCGTGACATGGCGGGATGTAAACATTAATGACGTCCTCCTCGGCTGAGTTGTAACGTTAGCTCAGTTAGCTAGCCTCTCATGAGTAGAAGCATGATTCCCTCTGTGCAGTGATACAGAAAGAATATAGTTCCTGCATAAAACTGCTCACAACAAGGTCTGTGGATTATCTTGAGTAACTGTATCATGAGTTCAGGGAAGAAATGCATTTTTTTTTTGCACTTTGAGCACCACAGTGCCATCTAGTTCCAATATACAGTATATTGGAGAGAAGGCAGACATCTCTACTGCTGATATCTCCAAAACTTGGCAAACTCACACCAAAACTATCTGGATGGATGAAAAACTACATTAATTTGATCTACAATATTCTTAAGTCAAATCTGCCTGGTGTTCTAAATGTTTTGTGCACACAGATTCAGACTATATTGTCTTGAAAAATGTTCCCATTACCACCATCCTCCCATCTCATCCTCCATCCGTCCACTCTCTAGCTGATACAGAGTGGCCCTCTTCCCTTTCCTCTTTTCCCTTCTGAGGGTGGCGCTCCTCTGTGTGGAGGAGCAGGGTCAGTGATGGACAGAGGTAAGGACACACCAGCCAGTGATTCAGGTACATTACACGGTCCAAACACAGTGTGCCTGTTAGAATTGGTGAAGCCATTCATTCTGTAATTATTGTCCCTGTGTTTATTCTGTCTGTAGTCTGAGACTGAAGGAGATATAACGCGACAGCGATGCTAGCCGTGAAATTAAAAAAATGAAATATTGACCTCATGGTATCATGTAAATAATCATGATAATGTTAGGCCTTGTGGATCTGGTTGCCTTTTCAGTATTCATTAAGTGTAATTGTTCTTTTTGTACAGTCATGGTTACGAACTTTATCTCCACCTCCCTACACTGGTATTTTGTTTAGCACACAATAATTGTGAAGTGAAATTCTGAAATTGTGACAGCCCCACCACAATACATATACTGTACAAACACTGTAAAAAAAATAATAAAAAGAACTAGTTGTTTTAACGTAAAAAGTTGGTGTCCGGGCTGCCTTAAAAGTTTAAGTTCACTGAATTTGAAAAGACAAGTTGAGTTACCTCAACTAACTTTTTAAGTTAAAACAACTAGTTCTTTTTTCTTTTCTTTTTTTTTTTTTTTACAGTGCATGCATGCACACATTAATGCACACATGCAAAGATATATTTAAAAATGGCTCAGTGATTTCCTAAATCAGCTGGGCACTGTAATCTGTAGCAAATGTGTCTCAGACTGGAGCAAATTGTGCATTTTTGGGGAACTACTTCCAGCTGCAGATTGATACACCTTTACACCTATACAGCAGTAGGATGGTGTATTTGGTTTCGAGCTACTGAAGGAACATGCCAGCCAGTGTGACAGTGCAGCTCATTGTGTTTTTAATGGACAACAATGCAGCTCTGTGGCACAAAGGAATAAGACACATCAGATTAGGACCCTGGGACCAAATCTTATCAATTGAGGGTCCGTAGTCTAATTTGTGTCAGTTTAGGGGTCCTTCACATGAAAACGTTTGAGAATCACCGACATAGACAACACCGTGGGATGAATTCATTGTTGGTATCCTCTTGGTAAAGTATTCGGTGAAGGCAGTAACTCCGGTGCCGGCTGGACTGATATCAGAATGCTTTTCATCTCCCTTTGCTGCTGGAAACAGCAAAAAGTAAACACTTTTCCATCCTCCTCACATTCACTCATATTCAGCTTGACATCACACAACTCACACTTAACGCTTGCAAGCTGAAGAATTCATAAGACTTGAAGTTTCCTTTAGATCCAGTCACAAGGAGACTGCTTTCCTGCTGTGTCCCACTTGTTTGATTTCTTCTATTTCAAGGTGAAATACAGGAATGTGGATCAATCTTGACCTTGAAGAAAAGTTCTGGGGGTTTTCAAAATGAATAAATTTAAGCTTCTGGATTCTAACTTTTTTGAGAGTCAACATTCCCAAAAAAAGAAAGAAAGAAATCTTTACTACTATGCACCTAGAAAACTGTAATACAGCAGGTTTATTATTCAGAATCTATTGAGTTATTAGTTGGAACCCTATTATAGTGCAGCTTCTAAATAAATGAAAAATATAGAGGTTTGATATAAAATACATAAAAGGGACAAAGCTTTCAACTACATCCAAGGTCTTCCTCTGCTCCCATAGACTGTTCAGTTGCAATGAAGATATCTCAGTTTAAGAAGCTAGTATATGAACCTTGAGTTAAGCTTCATTTTGTCTGAGGTCAAGAATGAACATTCATGCTCAAGGTTTCTTGTTTTCATTACTTTTGCCATAAAATTGTCAAATATATGTACAACCCTAAAAAAGTTGGTACTCTGTGTAAAACATAAATGAAACAGAATGTGATATGTGATGACCCTTTTTGACATATACTTAATCAAAAAGAGTACAAAGACAATATATTTAATGTTTTACCTCACCAACTTAATTTTTGCAAATATATACTTATTGTAAATTTGATGTTGGCAAAACACATTTCAAACAAGTTGGGACAGCGGCAACCAAAGACTGGGAAAGTTGTGGAATGCTCAAAAACACCTGATTGGAACATTCCACAGGTAAAGAGGTTGATTGGTAACAGGTGAAAGTATCATGATTGAATATGAAAGGGGCATCCTCAAAAGACCCAGTCCTTCACAAGCAAGGATGGGGAGAGGTTCACCACTTTGTCAGACACATGATTGTATAAAGGAGATTAAAACATGAGGACTGCAACTGATGATAATTTTCACTATGCATTAATCTGATGATTACTTCCTCCATTCATTTGTAAAAAAATCCAAAAATAGTGAAAAATGCCTTCACATTTACCTAGAGCTCAAAGTGACACCTTCACAACAAAATGAAAAGTGTCTTCACCTTGTTAAGTGATGCTCTATAATAATAAATTACAGCCCCCATTCCAAAAAAGTTGGGATGCTGTGTAAAATGTAAATAAAAACAGAATGCAATCATTCACAAACTGTGTTAAGCACCAACAACGGTTTAACAAAGTTCAAAATGAGCTCCGCTCCAACCAACTATAAAAAAAATCCTGCTGTTACATTAATACATGAGTAATAGGCTAATAATCTAACAGATATAACTGTATAACAATCACATGGGTCATTTTTCTGTATTGAGTACAGTTCCTCACTATACTCACATATTATTACTTTCAAAGCAGTAGTTTTACTTGTCTCAGAGTATTTTACGGTGTGTAAATATACTTTTACTTGAGTTATGGATCTGAAGTGATTGGTGTGTCTGTCGCTGTTTCCTGTCAACAGTCCAGCCTGTTCCTTACCCCTTCTTGCTCCCGTGCTGCCTCCCCAAGCCCATCCCGACGCCCCATGCCCTCCACGGCCACTTCCCGTTCGTCTCTGCCACCGCACGTCCAGGGATCAACCTGATGGAGCTGAGGGAGTCGGGCCTCCCGCCTCTGGCCTCGGCCCTACACGCAAGTGCTAATAGCTGGCTGCACAAGAGCACTGCAGGGTGGGATCTGAACCACATCAGTCGAAGCCTGTTTGGTGAAGTTACGTCGACTGAAGTTCAAGGAGATGAGAGGAGAGTGGGGAGCAACGCAGAGATGGGGGAGAGAGAGTGAAGAAGAGGAAAAAATTACTACAGATGGACTGATTTCCCTCCTCAAATCTCTGAGATATGGACTCTTTTAGCTCATTGTACAGTAGTTTATTATTCAATGCCTGTGATACACAGACTTTGTATTTATTGAGTTGGACCATGATGTGTGTATTTTTTTGACAGAAATATTGAGGAAGCTGCTTTTCTTTTGTCAGCAGTTCACGCAATAGTACTTGTGTTTGAGTCAATAAAGTAGTGCACTCAACTTACATTATTCAGCTGTTTGTCTTGCATTCCTCTACATACTTCTCATGACTCATGGCTTCATGAAAAATAATACGAGCCCCATAAATGATGCATAAATACAGGCACAGTGAAATTTTCATGAAAGGAGCTTTCATGTGTTCTTCCGCAGCATCAGGACCAGCCGCTGGTGTCTGCAGTTACCACTCCGACACAGCAGTGGGCAGTAGCATCTTTGGCATCCCATAAACTTTTCACTGCACAGCTTTTCCCGGGAAAGAGATAGAGCCGACATTTGAAGTAAAGAGGTCTCACTCAGTGATATTTTCCGGGTACCCAAAATCCAAATCAGTTTACTTGGAAAACTGCAAGATGGGGTTTACTTTCATACATCATTAGGTTTTACCATTTCACTTAACTAGACTTCTAAGTTATGCTTGTTTCCTGTGGGCTACATTAATACCAGTATCTTATCTTTCAATTTTGCAAACAATATTAAAAAAAACAAATAATGATTAATTTACATTTCCTTCCTGTTGAATTACAATTTTGTTTTAAGACTCTTTGTCAAACCTAACATATTTACTCTGTTTTACATCACAGTAACAAGTCAATCTAGTTAGGCTGGATCGGACAAGCGCGTGCCTTTATCGTTAGCTGCCAAGTTTGCAGACCGGAAAACGGGTGAGATTTTAGCTGACGCGTGACTCCACCTTGTTTTTTTTACAACCTTTGGCTGAGATTTCATTTTGGCGCCGAATATTCTAAGTATTTTGTCATTCTGCTGCGCGGGAGTTGGTGTGTTTTTGTGTGGATGTTGAACCTGCGTTGTAATATAATTATTAGTCTTAATTTAGCATCAGCTGAAGGGATAGTTTGAAGACAACATGCAGCGGAGCATCGCGTAAGTACATGGTTGATGACGAGGAGTTTCTGTTTAGCTTGTTATTGGTGGTAGTGTTAGCTTGGTGACGTCTGAGTGAAGCTAGTTAAGTATAGTTTAAGTTGTGAATAGCGGTCTTAAAATGCCTACAAGAAAGAAAAAAGAAAATCTGAATTTTAGTGTTAAGTGCACTGCCTGTTAGTTAGCGTTAGGATACATTAGTTTGCAACGTCTGTTTTGGGTAATAGGTTTCACTTCATGCTCCAACAGTGGAGACACACACCAAACTCTTGTCAGTTAAAAGTACCGACTACTTTATCTTGTCTTTGGACTAACGTTTAGTTGTTTTAGCACGACAAAGGAAGGGTTTGAGCAGCCGTGTGGTCTGTGCAGTTAGATAAAAAAGTACTGTAACACTAGCTTCATGAGGAGGCTTGCTATGCCTGCTAGTAAAATGGCAACTCAGCTACGCACTTCTCTTAGTTCAATAACTAAACTACCAGTCCACTAACCTACAGTTACACACATCATCATCTGTGTTGTCGTTGGCAAAAAAGACACTGTTTTGATGATTGTGTTACTCTATTACACTGATGACAAGCATGCTAACGCCCACCAGGCCATTGACTGTTTCCTGTATGTATGTACTGTAACTTCATTTTTTGTCCTGTTCCTTCAGATCCTTCTTTCAGCCCAAGAGCAAGGACATTCAGAAGAAAGCTACAGATGAACCAGTGAAAAAGTAAGATTTTTCTTTTCAGTCACTCAGAATGGGAGATTATATTACTCTTAAGTGTTTGCTATACCTATCTGATGGAGAGGTTGTGACATACGTATGTGCAATATAATGGGCCTAATCATTGAATATTTGACATTAAATGTATACACTTACCTGTAGTTGAGATTTTATAGTGTACATAGCTTTGTGCCACTTCTCATACACATAGGGTGACCAGGTGTCCAACTTTATGTGGGACTGCACAGCATTTTTATCCCTTGTCCCATGTCCCACATATTGAGACAATGTCCCACATTTTTGATTGGCTCTCGTTTTCAAACAGACATTTTTCTAAAATCTGACTTTTATACTGTCAGACTGTGAAGAAAGCAGGGCGGGCTATCATCACCATGATGTGGCTCATGCCAATCAAACTGTGCACACATGAATCAATGCAGGTTAACCAGTGACTGTCATTGCTGCCTGCATATAAAATTGTCACCACAAAAAGGCACAAGCTACCGGTATGCAGATTTAGGCGTTCTAGCAACGACTAGTAAACTATTTGTGACTGGGTGAGGCTGGTGGAAGGCAGTTCTCAAGAGTTTTTCATAAAATTTGAATTTCAGTTTCAGTATTGAGCTAAGGGGCAGAATAGAAATGTTTATATTTTAAGTTCGATAGACCTCTCAGCATTGGTGTCCCACACAAACATGCACTTTGTCCCACATTTTATTTGTTGGGATCTGGTCACCCTACATACAAATCACCAAGAAGCGACTTGAGATATGAGCAACTTAGGATCCTTACTGTGAACCTTGTTTGGTGTTCTGCATCTCTTCTGTTTATTTGCCCTTTTTTAGTTGATATTTTACCTCATTCCTACTTTGTATTGAAAATACTTCACAGCAGTTTCCCTCAAGATAAGTAAAGTTCTGTCTTATTTAATCTGTACCGAACTCCATTCTGTAACTACAAAGGTTCCTGGCAGATGAGAGACTGTAGGAGGAAATCGTGTTGGATTGCAATGAAGTTGTAGCTTAAAACTCTGATACAGAGCTCCCTCCTTGACTGAACACGATTATTGTACTGTGTTATTATTTTGTTTATACTTTGAGGATATGAAGATTCTGTATACTTTTTTGAATGAATTTTGCCACTTTGTACAGCTGTCAGATTAGCAAAATAATGGGAGATATCACAGATAAATCCTTAGAAATACCTGCATTTAGTAAGAGAGAAATGCATAGCTGGGAAGAATAGTAAGCCATAATAATGCATCAGCTAATTTTCAAAAGTGCTGAAACTCCACTGACAGATGCAGTTATCTTTGAATCACACTGAATCATAGAGCTCTGTTGCTGAGTGAAACTTTTTTTGTGGCTAGTAGTTATTATCAAAAGAGCTGATAACTTGTGTTTCTCATCTCTGAGCTGCTTTGATGATGGCGTTCATTATCTCCAGACTGTATCATCTTTAAAACATGTTTTAAAACTCTTTGAAACACACTTGTCTTTATGTAATGATCTTTCCATCATTGTTGACCTGTTTAATGACTCATGCCTAGATTTTATATGTTGTTTTGTGTTTTTTTCCTGCCTTTGCCATTGACTTTATCCCTTTTTAACATACTTAATAGAACACCTTGTGGCTGTGGTTTTTCACATAAATGAGGTTAATGGCTTTATTTATTTTAATTGCCTTGTGTCTTAATTGTGTGTCTGTGCTCATCTCCAGACCTGCCAAAAGCCCTCTGAAGGTGCAGAATGGTGTCCAGGAAGCTGATTCACCCATCAAGAAGGTTACTAAACGCAGCCGTCAGATCCTGGACAGCGATGATGACGAGGCACCGGTCGTTAAAGAGCAAGTCACCACCAAAGGACAGGGAGACAAAGAAGCTCTAGCTAAAACAGAAAAGGTAAACATCATCTTACTAGGGATTAGGGCTGAGTATTGTTTAAAAAATTAAGATAGCAGTGCCAATGCAAGTACCCTTAAAGTGATACCCATACCAAAAGAGGACTTCAGGATATCTCAGCATGCTGAACTGCCAACTTGTACACCGGGCTCGACTTCACCACACAACAGAAAATCGTTGACCAATTTTCCAGTCATGGAAAACACATTGAAAATGAGAGAAAAGGCAAAATGTCCTGGAAAATCTTTTTGTTTTCCTGGTTCAAATGGTAATGTTAGTCTATGGGCAATAGTATTTTTAGAATAGCCTGCATGGCGCGCTGTGAATTCCAAATAATGTAAGTAACATTATGCTTCAAATGTAAAATATTAGTCACTGCTGGCTGCTGACTGTGATAGTTTTTATTAACGTTTAATTAATGTTGTTTTCTTCTCATCTTGTTTTAAACGGTTGAATAATGTTAAATTGATTAGCATGTTTGGTTCAGTTGCTGAAGTTGCCGTTCTTTTTTAGCTTGTTTGCCTGCAAATGTTTAACCTTCTATTGCATGAATTATTACTTAAACATGGTAAAAAATGTTTTCATGTGCTTTTATTACTTGAAGTTGCTTATATAATGGAAATATTTGAAGAAAAAAAATCTATTTTAAAGGGGGGTAGTTGGTAAATTGTTGCCATATGGCGAATGCACAATTGTGGAAAGTACCATAAAATCACATTTTTCTCTAAAAACATCCTTTTATTGAAAACAAGAATAAACAAATCCAACTTATCCTTAGTGAAATATATAATCCAATATTTATACAGTTAAATTAATATAATTTCAATTGTTATTTGGAATGTATGGTAATAACAATATTGTAACAAGATAGTTACATACACCTGTAATAAGACAGGAACATAATTTTCTTGATCAAAAACCAATTCATTTTCTATTTAGCATCTAAGCATTTATAATATATCATCTTCTAGTAAGAAAACATTTTTGTTTAAACTGTATGGGCTTATTGAGTAGAAATGTAGGCTACACAAAAGTGGACCAACATATAATTTGGGTGGGATATCCCAATTAATTTAGTTAAAACTATGCTTTCCAGTGGTGTAATTTATAATCCAGATAATACGTTACAATTACAAAATGTATGAAATTACAAAATATAAATTAAAATAATGTTTTTTTCCCTTTTTAAAAGGTAAACAAATGTTGTAAACATAGTCTCAGAGTAGCCTAGTGCTATGTAAGTCAATTACCGTCCAATAGGTTGAATTGGTTGGTTCAATCCGAGTTCCCGCTAGGCCCATAGACTTTACATTGTGATGATGTCAGAGATTTTTAAATCGCTTTTCTTGGCTGGGGTAAAGTTTAACAAGTATAAAACCTCCATGGATCAAAAATTTATAATAGAAAGAGTCATAATTGACCTTGTTTGCAGTTCGAGGTGTCCTGTCAACAGTTTTACAGACTTCTCTTTTATAATGGTGGTCTATGGGGAAAATGCTTTTTGGGCTGCAGGGGAATTTTTTAGCTGCAATACTAGAAAAAATTTGAAGCAACGCTGAGCGCCTTATTCTATAATCAATTTGTCATTATTTCTAAGCATGTAAGTTTTACTAGTTCTAGCCATAGACTGCACATCTTTTAAATCAGACTTCCACAGAGAGGAACATAGAGTGGGAACCCTGTTCAGGTATTGAGTACTGATACCCAGTCCTATTATTGACAGACCGATTATTGGCCTGGCCAATTATTGGATCCGATATTCAGCATTTTTCCCATTATCTGTATTTTTTGGGGCTTTTTTTGGTCAGATTGCCAATAAAATAATTTATTTGCAGACTGAAGCATACTGCAGGGTAGCTTGATTGATAATAGTTGATTTGTATTCTGTACTAATAATCTGAATCTCCAAAGTAATTAGCAACTAAAGTTATCAAATGTAGTGGAGTAAAAAGTACAAATCGTCGTGAAGTGGAAGTATAAATGAGTTGAAAATAAAAATATAATATTGGTTATCGGTCTCCTTGATGACTAATGATCTGTATCGGCCCTGAAAAAACCATGTGGGTCGATCCCTACACCTTACACGTCCTAATTTGGACATCAGAGTCTCTTTGAATCACTAAATTTAACAGTGACATTTGTGCCAAAACAAACTGACAGTCTCATATGAAGTCATTGTGCCTAAATTATTAGGGGTGTCACGTTTTCAATTCTAAATCGATTGAAATGAGCTTTAAATGTCGATCATCCAAATCAAAAGAAGGATTGGTGATTCTCACGTATGTTGCATGTCCAATGAAAAAACAAAAAGAAACAGTAATAGCTAGCTTACCCTGCAGCTGCACTTCCAGACCCTTATCCTGTATGCACGAAGATAATCAGTTGACTGGTACCAGATGTAACTCTGACAGCATCAGAGATGTTGGCTTTATTTTCTTTTTCAGAGATCCTTTATTGATTTTGTTTGATCTCTTATTGTTTATTAAATTCCTGAAGGGTTGGATTTTTTTTGGTGAACTCTGGATTCTTTATTTTAGGTGAATATTATTTGAACCACCTAAAATGACAGTTATCAAGGCATGAAACCAATGATCTGTTGATCTTTATAAATCCAAATGTGATCAAATCAAACTGTGACCTTAAAATCAAAAGTCAAATCCAATTGGGGATTTGGAGAACACTCCAATTTTATCTCATGAATGTCTGATGTCATGATTATAGGCTTTTCTTGCACAGTGTGAAAGTCATTAAGACGGTGTGACCCATCAAATGTTCTAAATCCACACATCCTGTACAAGCTGGTATAATGAGTTCCTGTAGTCCTATTGTTGATTCAATGGTTGGAATAACACTTACACAAATGCACTAATTGTATAGTGAATCACCATGTTTAATTCAGCTGCCAATAAGCCGCATAATGAAAAGACCTGATTATCGTCTCTGGCTGTCGCTCAGCCACCTGTTGTTTGATTAACACTTAGACTTAACAGCCCACTTAATTTTGTTTGTCATATGTCACAAATTATTTATTATTTGTTCATTGAGGCAAGAGAATGTGACAGATGCATGGTGTTTGCCAGTGTGACCCACGACATCATTTTCTTATGGCTACTATTGTTGAATAGATTTTGTGATTTGGTACTAATACATGTACTTTTGTACCAGGCCTGGAATTTCATATTTTTGAGGGCACAAAGGCCACATGCCAGGGCATCAAGGGCACTAAAATGTGCTATTATGATGTGTTAAAACTGGACTGCAGCCACGCTAAACTGAGGTGACTCACTCTTCACCTGAATCATCAGCCCTGTAAAAAATGACATGTTTAATTCAGAATGATATTACAAGTTTTGTGTGTATTAGAGAAAGAGAGATTTTTCTAAATTTTCACTTTTCACGGCTACTGAGGATTTGTGACAGAAATAGTCCACAGTAATGCGATCAGATTGTTGTGCGCAGCTGGACAGTTGTTCCTGTTGTTGATGGAAATATCCAAGAGGTTGATATTAAAAAAACAAAAAAACAAAACAAGAAATAATCTCAAATCAGAACCAAGATCATTTTAGCCATTAAAGCTTTGGTTTATGCTGCCTCTCATCACAGTGATCATTAATACCAACGCTGCTTGTCTTTTTCAGAAGGATGATGTATTTAAGGCAGTCCCCACCCCCCTGTCTCCTCCACCTGCCCCAGCCACCCCTGTAACCCCCGCCACTCCAGCCACCCCGGCCTCTTCGGCTTCACCCGGGAGCCCCTGCACGCCAAACTCCATCTCCCCCTCTGGGATTGTTAAACGCAAGACTGGTCAGTATGTGGTCTTTCTTTGTTTTTCTTTCCTTTTTTCTTTTAGTCTAGACTTACTCTAAATCTGCGGTTTTCACTTTTTCTCCAAAGTTTCAGCATTTTTGAACTTTGCCACCAATTGAGGATTGTCATAGTTTTTCTGCCTCGAGCTGTTTTACTTGATTACTTTGTTAGCAGGAGCGTAATACTAAAAATACTAATTATTTCACAATGAGGGAAAAACAAGACAGTTATCACAAATTTCATGCAGGAAAAGTTTATTCCCCAGACAGGGCTAAGTACACTCTGCAGCCTCTTGTTTTATTTATCTCTGGACTGGTCTCAGCCCTTAGACTGACGCCCAGTAGACTGGATTCTGTTGTGTTTATTGACCTCATCTGCTGAGCCACGAGTTCAGCTCTTGGAGCCTCTATCATTATTTTTCTGCATATATTTGCATTGTCATCACAGTATTATTGCTGCATGTTTTTGCAACATATAGACTGTGCTGACTGTGCGTTTGTGGAAGCAGCAGAGCAAGTCGTCTTATTGTTGTAGCCGATAGTCAGTGTTTATATGGTTCCTTTTTTGGTTTGCAGGCTTGGGTAACTTTCTTGAAACAAATGCAGTGATTATTATTTTACAGCTGCAGTCTGTACACGACAGCTTGAATGTTTCACACGTGCAAGATAAGAGTGAAAGTGAGCTGCTGCTGCTGTTCTCTGCCATACATGTTCATTATCTGTAAATACTAAATGAGATGTATGTGTTAACTTTCTGCATGTAACACAAACGTGAAATGCCCAAGTGATTTGAAGTGGAGCTTTGTACTTGCTGTATTTTTCATGTCACACCAGAAACGGTGGATTTTGAATAGAGAATCTAAGCTCCTTAGAGCGCCACAGTTTTCTAGTACTGCTGCACTGTTTTCGTTTGGGAAGCACCTTCTCTCTCACTTAGTTTCCTTCATTCTACTTTTGCAGCAGGAAAGCGGCTCATTCTCTTTTCATCATCTCTTTCCGTTTGATGACTGCTGTGTTTGCTTTCAGCGGTGGTGCATACCCACAATAAACGCCCTGCCACCGTCACCACTGGAGAAAACATTGCATTAAAGCAATGCCCTAATTTGACCAGAAATTGCATTCTTAATGTCCTGGGTTAATGCTTTAATTATAATATCTAGAAGAACAACCTCAGCAGTGCTACCTGTGCTACAGCCCTAACGAGGACCGAAGCAGGGGCGGATGTGGAACCAAAACTAAAATTACCCTTGAGCACCACTGCCGCATAAAATTACAGAGGAAATTACAGTGGAATCCTAAATTGCTGTGCTGCAGAATATCTTTCAGGATGGAATTAGTGTTTTCATTAACAAAGTACGTATCTGGGATTCTTTTTTTTTTTTCGTTGCCCTACATCTGCAGTAAGGGAGCAAACTCATCCTGTTTTCATCTCCTCATTCTCTTTCTGTGTGATCTGCATGATTCCAGTTGGGATGCCTCTTCATTCTTTTTTTTCTCCTCCTTGTTAATGTAATGCCCATCCTGACGTGTGCAGCCAGGAAGATGTTCCCAAAGAGGAAGCTCGATGAGAGCAGGAGCGGCAGCGAGAGCCAGAAAGAGGAGACCGAGGCTAAGGAGGAGCAGGGTCAGCGAAACAAACGACCCCGTGTGGAGAGCAGCCCCGGCAGCGTAGGTATGCTTTCACCTCGGCTGTGAGTACAGACTCCTGCAAGAGGCTGGAATGTCCTGGTGAGAATGGAAAATGAAGTAGAGACTTTGGGAAGTTGCACAAACACAGCTACTTTTCTGCATGTTTAGTAAGTATTTTATTAACAACCAATTATAGATTATTAATAATGATTATTAGACTGACAAAATAATCTTTTACAACATCAATAGGATTCTTGCCAGTACTAGCTAAGGCATGAAATGTCCCATCAACAGTTCCTTCAGCACTGCAAAAACCGACACTGTCACCTCGCCATTCATATACAGATATTTGCTGTATATGAACCATAAATAAATAAAGATGGTCTTTTCATTCCACTGTGAAAAAAACAAAACAAAAGAAGGCAAATGTCCCGGATACAAGCTCAGCCACCTTTTTCTGGTGACGTCATTTGGCGTCAGTCTGCACAGTAGTGAGTGTCAGGCGGCAGAGCTGTGGGCTCAGTTTACCGCCCATACACCTGACCGACTCAATCGGTAACAGGATTGAGGATCACCCCGTTTTTATGGCATCAAATAACTAATTAAATAAAAACCCAAATTAACAGAAAGATGAAGTTAGCTAGTTGTTGCCAGAATGTCGAATGAAGTATTAGTATTAGTTTTCTCATAGGAGGCACCTCTAAACCTGGTGTTTTCATAAGTAGCATGTGTACATACAGTAGCATAGCAGACTGGAAAATGGCCCCTCTGTTTTGAAAAGCTGTCAGTTAAAATCCCAATTAACTGTTGGGTTCACTGGTCTTTTTTAACTTGTGGATGAGAAAATGGAAGTTTCATGTCTGGCTGCTCACTCGGCCAGTGTCATGACCCCAGCTCTATTCACTGGGACTCTGTGCTACAAGTTTTCCAAAGGTAATTTCTCCCTTACCCGACTGTCTCGGGTGAAAAGACAGCCTCAAAAATATAACCTGCAGCTTTTATTGAAAAAAGGCTGCAGCGTTGAAAACCATCTTCAAACATGGAAGCACAAATGAGCAGGGTCGCCCTCAGTCAACCTGCTGGCATTTATCTCTTCAATGACTCCACTCCCTTTCTGTTTCACCCTGTGTAGGGAACCCCAGTAAACCCGCGGTGGAGGGAGCAAAGGAAGAAAGAGTTGAAAAGGCAGTGACCGAGGCTAACAGACCTGAGGAGGAGGTGGAGAACAAGAAAGTGGAAGGAGAGAAGGCCGAGGAGGAGGAGGAGCAGGTGGAGGGAAAGGGCTCTGATGAGAAAGAAAAAAAAGCTGAGGGGGCGGTAAAGAAAAATGAAGCAAAGGAGATGACGGATGATGAGAAAGGGCCCGCTGTTGCCAAGAAGAAGGTGGTTGAAAAGAACGAGCGACGGGGAGAAGGGAGCCCAAAAAGTCAAACGGCAAAAGAGCAGAAAGATAAGGAGCCGTCCAAGAAAGCCCCCATCAGCAGTTTCTTTGGTGAGGAGGGATTTGCATAGCTCTGTGCTTGCAATGTTCATAAATGTGCTTTTATCAGTTAGGAAAAACGGCAAAATAACTCTAATAATTCTAGCCCCAACTCTTGCTCCATGCTCGCCTACCTTTTTTATTTCTCTCTCTTTTTCAATAGCTCCCAGAAAAGCTGCAGTGAAGACAGACAAACCAGACAAGAATGAAGGAGAGAAAAAGACGAGTGTAGAGAGGAAGACTTCAGCGGAGGAAGGCAAAGACACCAAAGGGTAAGGCAAAGTACAACAGACACAGCTCAACCTTGATAAGTCTGACGCCTCACCTGTTTGTGTTCTCGTCTGTGTGTCAGCGTCACCTGAACTCTTAACTCGTCCACCTGTTGTGATGTTCAGCCTTCCTCCACCTCTGACCCCTTTGGTAAATGCGTGCTTGTGGTGGAGGAAGATGAGTGGAAATCTGACCTTGTGGAGGTGAAGTAGGGCTACTATTGACAGTCATTTTCATTATTGATCACCCCATTATGCTTGATTATTTTGATTAATTACTTATAATTAATTAGTTGTTAGAAGAAAACACACGTATTGTATGGGTGGGGGGGGTGGGGCAAGGT
>JBBPCS010025442.1:0-23880 GCA_037974645.1 Hollardia meadi
TGTGTGTGTGTGTGTGTGTGTGTGTGTGTGTGTGTGTGTGTGTGTGTGTGTGTGTGTGTGTGTGTGTGTCAGTGAAATTGGTTATTGGAGGCTGGTATCAGATTCTGTATATCACAAATTGGTTGTTATGAGTGTCAGCTTAATGGTTGGTCTCTGCTGAGCGGCATACTGATGCATTTTTAACAGCAGCATATGTTGGATTTGCTCCTGACAGTCATGTGTGATCATAGTTTGCTAGATGAAAAATAATAATGAGAAAAAAACTCATTGATTCATCCGAACACTTGGTAATGCCACTTGTCTTTTTCATGGCTGTCCTAAACTCTGTGGCCGCAAGAAGAGGAACATTTGAGAACTGAAAGAAGTCAATCTTGAGCAATCTTCAAACTCTGACAGAGAACAATCACAATGGTTATCACATATTCATAAGGCAGATAAAAATGAACAGAAATAGCAAAAAAAAACAACAACCATAAATGGTATTTGCATTCACATTCATATATCCTGGGTTTTTCAATGAGGGTGGAGGAGTAGATGTAATTTTAAAAAAAATTTTGACATAGTAATTGAATGTGTTTGTGGCAAAACCATAGCAAACACAAACTGTTATTATGTAACGAGTATTTTTGTATGTCTTGAGACATGTTTGGAGCTATTTTGTCTGTTTGCCATTGAAAGCATCAAATGAATAATGACAGTCACAACGCACATTGTAGAGTACAACATAAATAAGTCTTGTTGCTTCAGTGATGGATTAAAAATGTCTTTAGTTTCACATTTTCTACCACTAAACTTAAAGAGTCTTATTGTTCAGTACAAGGTTTATGATGTGCTAAGGGAGGCATACCAAGCACTAACCAAAAGTATCTTCCTTTCTGTTTTCCCAGCATTAATAAAATGTGTAGGGTGGAAAAAATGTAGAGTGAAAAACCAAACAGTGTCAGTCAAATCAGACACTGAATGTATCAACACAAATAAGCAACAGGGACATCTTCCTGAAAGTCACAAGCTGACAGAAACGCTGTCATGACTTAACTGTGCAGTAGAATTTAGTGCACATCACATTCACTAACGAATAGCCATCCCTGCTCTCCTGGATACCCTGTTTCTTATGCAGTAGGTTGACTGTGGCTCATAATAGAGGAGTATCATCAAAGCTTTTCTCCCTGCAGCTTGTGAGTGAAACCTCCTGGGCACCGGCTGGTCCCTGGGGTCCTGGCAGGTTGACAGCCAGGTGATCCCTCCAGGCTTCTTCCCAAGGCCGAGGCATTTAACTAGACTTCCTGTCTCAGCCATTAAAACCTACATCTGTCTCTCTCTCTCAAACACACACACATAGACTTGTTAGTACATATGCTGAGACACACAAACACGGCACAAACACATACACAAAACTCTGGGGAAAAAAACGTTATATTTATATGTTAGATAGTAAGTAAGATCGTAACACATGGTGTTCAGGCTTATTCTATATATCTAACACAAAGAGAAATACTTTTTTTCCTTCCATTGTTGGCTGATCCAGGCAATCCAGACTTGCCACCAGCTCTGCTTCTGCACATGTTGTTCACTCCCTGAATCCCCAGGCTCTGAGCTGATTATAATATGTCCTGCTTGGGAGAGGAGGAACTTGATACACACACACACACACACACACACACACACACACACACACACACACACACACACACACACACACACACACACACTTTTCCCTTCATGTTTTATTGAAATGGCGTTCCCTCCCTTCTCTTAATATTACGCATTGCCTCTCGCAATTTGTTGCCATAGTGTCATACATAGTCCAGCGAAATTTACTTGCAATAGCAGTTTGCATGTTTGTTTTATTCCTGAACAGAGCTCTGGCTTGGAGCAAATCCAGCAGTGACCTGTGTTACAGTATGTCTTCATTTGTTGCCTTGTCAAAAACCCAAAAGATAGTGATCTGAAAAATATCATCTAAATGTATGTAAAGTTAGTGAGAGCACAGGTGGGCACCAGTTCATAATCACTAAAGAAACATAATAGAAATTCTGTCATACTTCAATATATTCTGTTACATCGTTTATGTACTTGACACACCACAAGCTGTACTGTGAACTCTTATGTTATATTGTATTTTACTACTTTATAAGGACCTCTATTTCAGGTGAAAAAAGAAAAAAATATGAGATTATTTTAGCGCTGCTTCTGATACTCAAACCAACCTGTCATACCAACTTCTCTTAAGATATACTATGTATATACAGTATATATATATATTTTTGTTTTTTGTTGTTGATTCTCTAGCGATGATCAGCCCTGTATACACCTTTATCTCACTACACGTGTATACCTAATACACTGACCAAGTCAGATCCTTTAAAGGGTAAATCAGCATCTACCTGCCCTGGTGAATTTGTAACACTGTGTCACTGGTCCCCATGACCTGAAGCTTCCTTGATTCTGTAGTGGTTGCCTAAACCTGCCCTGCTGACACGTCTGTCACAGCCTACCTGTAGTGGCAAGAATCCAGCTGCCCAGTCTTCACCTTCAGAGTTCCAGAAGCCCCCTTACAGGAGTGATCCTGCCGACGACACCAAGCTTGTGGTGGCAATTTCTGTTAAATAAAGCAAATAAAGTCAAAAGTGTCTTTCTGGAAGTTTAATTCCGCATTTGCAAATGGACTCACTGCACAGACAATGAATGTACTGAGGCAATGAGCAAAGCACACAGGGAGAAGCCTGTTTTTATGTGCAAGAGGCTCGGAGTGTGAGTAATCTTCTCAGTTCTTGTCCTTGGGTGAGGTACAAACGGTTTTACAGCTTACATTGTGTGTCAAGTACATAAATGATGTCACAGAATATGTTGAAGTATGACAGAATTTCTATAACACATTTTCCCCCCTTTGCAGACTAAAATCTATTTCATATAAAGTGATGACCAGTGAAATGAAATGTTTGATGTGATGCTTAAAGAAAACATATTGTGAGAAAGTGTCAACTTCATCAATTGCTGAGTAGAACTATAAGAAACTCTCCTGGTTTTGATTTAGCCTGGAGATGGAATAGTTTGCATGGCGACCTCTCAAGGTTACAGGTCCACTGCTGTCCCAAGGTTCTGTCGGTGGTTAAATGCTGATTCACAGCAAATCATTGTTGCTTTCATCTGATGTGAAGTGGTGCCAAGGCTTAGGGTGTAAGACGGGCTATCTATCAGCATTGATTAACTCTTTGCTGAATATGCCAAAACTTTTTTTCGTGACAAATAACTAATTCCAGCTCTTCTCTTTCTTGCAAGGGGAGGTGAGGGAACAGATTGTGAGAGTCTGCCGTTATCCATCACAAATATGTGCAACACCACGGGGGTCCAGTTACTGAGTGTTTTGACTGTCTTTTGTAGAAGGCGTCAGCATAATGCAGGCTCAGACACTCCTCGGGGTTTGTTTCTCACTTCTTTAAATGTTGCAGGATTCTTTTGAAGGATCGCAAACCTGGGCTGCAGTCAGATACTTCAAACGCAGTAGCAAAATGAAACAAACCATATCACTTGCCCACGTCAACACTCTGCAGCTTGTGTGTCGTTATGTGTGTATGAGTGTGTTTGTCAGGCAGGTTTTTCTGTAAATGTGTCTCTGTGTGTCTCCGTGTGCATATACACAAAGTACACACAAAGACACACTCCACGTTTCCTCTGTCATACACAAACCAATTTGATTGCAAATTTCACACAGTTAGCAAAACCCTCTGTAGCCTGCTGCAAGATACTGTGAATTAGCCTCAGCTGCAATAAATAACCACATGTATGCTTTGGCATGATTCTCTGAGACAATGAAATGTGTCTGTGTTTTGAAACACACTGACACAGTATTATGCAAATTATATGCTATGACACTGATAATATGGAGTGACAGACTCCAGCTTGACTGAGAGCCAAGAAAAATTGATTAAGCAAATGTGAACATTCTTGGTTTATGAGGTTATTGACACCATATGTTGTTGCAGCCATTGTGATTGTGCAGTTTGGACTCAAACCTGATACAGATACTAATGTGTTTGGGTCAAGAGCCATATGCACAGCCGATACTAGCCTCTATGAAAACAAATAAAACTTGGGCTCTTATAGCCTACAGTAGATCACATTTCAACAAACATTCAATTGATGGAAACAAAAGAAACAGGAAAATAGATGTTGGTCAGTCGGGCCAGCACTTTGGTCCAGACTGAAATAGCTCAACATCTCCAGAGTAGATTGGCACAAAATTTAGTACAGAAATGTATGGTCCCCACACAAAGAATGCTAATGAATTTGGGGATCCCCTGTCGTCTCTAACACCATGATGTTGACATCTTTGGTTTGGAGTGAAATCTCTCAGCAGCTATCGGATTCATTGCCATGAAATTTGTTACAGGCATTCATGTTTTCCGTATTCATTTGTCATAACTTGTGATATTGCTACCATCAGGTCCAATTTTTAAATTCAAATAATTTATTTTTTGGTCAAATGCCAGCAGAAATAATCACATTGCCGTCATCCTCATTGTGTTTAGTGCTAATTAACACATATTAGCATGCTAACAGGCTCAACTAAGTGAAAATTGTAAGCATTATATTTACTAAAGTGCAGCATCACAGAGCCACTAGTCTGACTGTAGACTCTTTGTGTTACTATTTGTTTGTATAGTAGCCTGTGCTGTTTGTGTAACTTGTAAAACAGTTGAGCGGAAATGTTTGCACTATCAAAAACTGTGGATCAATCGGTGTGTTCCAGTTCTTTTTGTCCTTTTTTGTGTTGCTGTATCTGTTGACTAAAGGAATAGAATAGTGCTGATTCTTTTATGCAAAATTACACGATATGATTAAAAAACTGTATAATTATTTCAAAGATATTATCTAATTGTTCCAACATTCTCAAAAGAAAAAGTTGCCATGGAGTTTTCATATAGAGGGAACAGAGAGGTGTGAACATCTACAATCTCCAAGAAATAATCTCTTAGAGTGGAGGCACAAACAAGCCACGAATTTAGGATAAAACAAGATGCATGTTACTTAGATTACTCATCTAGAATCCAAAGTTGATATCTAATTATCAACTCTGTATTGAGGAGTTCTCATTTTGGCTTTTTTGTTGTTGTTGTTGTCGTTGTTGTGGTTGTGCAGCTCTCTTTGGGACCACAGACCACATCTCGTCCTGATTTCTACACAATGCAGATTTAAGCAACTTTAAATGTAAATTACCCTGAGGGCATTTGAATATGCTTCCAATTTCGGCAAATGAAACAGAATTTATGAACAAATGCAGATGGGCAGGCTTCACTATAATGCAAATTACAATATAAAAAAAAAAAATCAATGACTCTATCCTAACTGCAGCCGTAGTTGCTGGATGTCACATTTTAATCAGTGAATCAGCTGGTGACAGAACTCTTATACTATTTCTGTTCATTTATCGATTATACAGATGAGTCTGAGTTGTACAACTTGTTCATAACCCTCGAAAGGCCGATGAGATGTAATAAACTGAGTGCAGGTGTTCGTGCATTTGTGCCTGTGTTTCACTGAAAGGCTGCCAGATATGTGACTGTAATTGATTATTTTTGCCATTTTTAATTTTTTTTTTTTTATAGTGGACACAACAATCAAATGCATTATCAAAAATTAAAATTAATTTAATGCAAAACTGAGATCCACCTTGAACCAACTCTTGGAGTAACATCGATGAGATCTACAGGGCAGAAAGGTTCAGTCCATCTACCAAAGTCAATCACCTCAGCATCTACCCCCCACCCATGACTTGACCCAGCTTAGTGCCACCAGTAATAGGGGTTACTGGATTCCAAGTTCATCAACAGGTTGTAAAAATCCCTCAATAACATGATGAATCCTTAATGATCCCAGCATGGGGTTAACATTAAGGCATGACGGGTGAATAATAGTAGTGTCTATAAAATCCCACTGTGCCATGGATGAAATTAATATCCTCTGATGTGAGCTAATTGGCTCGGAGCCTGAGGGTTGAAAGATGAGACGGATGAGGAGCAAGGCGTGTGTACTATAGGTGTTTGTGTGCGCACGCTTGTGTGTGATCACAGATTTACATTTTTCCATATAAGTGTTGCACGTGTGACTTGTGCCACAATGGTTCATGTAAGTGCATTCCTCGCTGCATACATCTCTGCCTGAAAAATACCCCAAACACAGCAAAACAGCATTTGTCTCATGCAAACTTTAATTTGATTTTCATTTTTCCTTCAAATTTGCTGCTGTGAAATTGCTTATCCTTTTTAGAAATAAAATCCATCAGTGCCTCGGAGAGTGAAAACGTGAAGAGTATAAGAAAAAGAGGGACAGAGGGGTCTTAGATTCTCACCCACAACATCAGTGATCCTCCCTGAATTCCTCAACACAGCATAATCCTCAGCCAGTGGGGAAATGTGAGAAACTTCAAAAAGTAATTTACACTCTAATGTTATTTTCCCCAAGAACAGCAATGGGATGCGATTTAAGGATACCAAAGGCACATTTTTTTTATTTTCTAAGATAATACGAAGAGGCTTCTAATGAGTTCTATGAACTTATTATTTTATCCGTGAATGAATGGAATGCTCAGAAAAGACAAGTAACATCAGGCCATATGGTTTCCCACTTTCAAAACAGGCACAGCAGACTAATTTAAAGTTGTACCATGCAATCAAAAGTTTGAAGCACACTAAAAGGAGTACTACTGGTTCTCCTCTCAGTTACTAAATTAATATAGATATTTACAGATGCCATTATTAAGTCTGCATAATGGCCGGTCACCAGGAAATAACTGCACTGTAAGTTAGGGATACACTCCTTAAGCTGCATTAGAACATTGTATGTTTCATTCTGACATTTAAATAGAAACCAATTGGTAGCTAAACACACTTTGTAAACTTTCCTAATATAGAACTCAAGACACAAGACGGTAGATAGTGGTCACACACAATTTCATCATAATTTATCCAAGCAATTTGAAACTCAGAAGTTGGGTTACAGGTTCTTGGATTTTTAGATGAGGATCGTTGGAAATTTTAAATTTGCTGCATGAATAACTCCGTCATTAATACAACAGCAGAATAACTGACAATGTCCACATTGTAAGGAACAAACAGGCTTCATGAAAACTTTGAATCCTTGTGGACATCCAACCTGGTATCATGCCAAAGCATGGAATAGACCCGACAGTCCATTGTCTAAGTGTCTATTCCATGTGTGCCTCACCAAGGCTTGAAAAGTAGACATTGTTATTCTGCGGGCAAGTTATCAATTAAAAATATGAAATGTTTAGTTAGAATTTAAGTACAGAGTTAAGTACATTACATATGTATGTGCTGTGACATACAAGACGTAACGTCGTATGTTAACTTACTTCCTCAGAAGTTGGGTTCCAGGCTCTAAGATTTTCAGATGAGGTTCATGGAACTTCATGAGTTAACTTACTTCATTAACTATGTAAGTTAAAATAACTCAACGTTGACCTCTGGTTTCGCATGGGACACAAACCTTAGTCTTCTATGTCCACCCCGACCTCCTTCTTTAGCAAACTTTGTCACTCCTTACACTACATAGATTCTGAACCTTCATACGTTTGTAATTTATACACCTAGGTGAGTCAAAACATGACACTGACCAAAGAACCTCTAGTGGATGAGCAGATCTGTTACAGGATTTGCCGTGAGACTGTCTGGGACATTACAAGTTTGCAACCATTTTAGAGCCATTAGGAGAAATTACCTCCAGCTCATCAGTAAATAATGCCAGTTCCATGACAATACATGACGCTGATTACTGTCAAAAACCCAGATTTTCTTACAGTTTCCGGAATGCACTAGCCTGGGAACCAAATCTGCAAGCTCATGTATCATTTTCTCTAACAGATACGTCTGCCCCCACCCCTTCTGTTCATACAGAATTCTGACAGGTCCATCACAGGTCTATTTTTTTGTTTTTTTGTTTTTTCATTGTGGGGTGGGTTTAATCCATGAGGTGTGGTGTTGCTGCATGCCTCGTTTCGTGCTGCTCTTTGTGTTAAGTAGTAGTAACTATCTAGGTTCCCTAAACTATGATTCAGTGGGAGCTAACAAGCTTTGCATTTCTGTGCTTTGAGCTGTGCATGATCTGCTGTTATGTTACGTAGCTCAGCATTTCATCACACGTGTCATTCCTCAGATTAGTTGTAGGTCTATCCGATTGCGCCCAATCCCGACATTGTGGTCTGCGTCCATTCATAATGCCTATGGAAAAAAAAAATTGAAAGGTTCCACACTAATTTGTATTTATGAATTGTTCTGGTGGTGCCAGGTTACGGTTGCACTTGCCTGCTGTACATTTAGCATGCACACTAAGTTGCCAATACACCCATCTTTTTCTTAACTTTCTCTCCTCATTTAGCCCCTCTCTTCTTTCCCTTTTCCTTCTGTCATGCATATATTATGCTTTCTCACAGGCTGTTCTTCTACCCTCATTTCTGTCTCCTCTCTTCAGGCAATCCCTACCTCTCCCCTCCAATCCTCCTCTCAGCCTGTGTGGCTCTTTGTGCTCCATTGCCCTTTATGACCTGTAATCCATGCTTATTAAACAAGGTGCCCGTGCCATTAAGAGTAGAAAATTAGCCCTAATGGCTACGCCGCAGGCAGCATCCACTGTCTCAGTGCCATTTTGCACTTATAGACAACGCTACATTAGCACCCTAATTTGAGCGGCCTTGCATCACAGCCTCTGAAAATATTTTCCTAATTTCCCTCTCCCCGTACTAACCTCCACTGTTTCAGATTGGTGGGGAAGGCTTTGCTGGATTGTTGGATAGTCAAAATGAAAGAGATGAAAATGGCCTGAGATGAAAAGAAAGTGGTTAAACCAAGGTAAAGCTACTTTGTCAAGATAAGTCTATCAAGGGGACACAATACGCCTCTTTTGTTTTCAACCTCCCCTGCCCCATAGTGGAAGGACTTCAATAAATCATGTGAACGAGTGGGCGTTGTAGGAGTTTGATAGAGGGAGTTGAAGGGGCAAAGAGAGTTGAAGGTTCCCTATGATGGCAAATTGATTTATCTTGTGGTCACTTATGCTTTGGAGGACAAAGCAGTGAGGATGATAGGACAAGTATGTGGACTAGATCATTATGGGAATCTTTCTATGCCTCATGAAGACAGCATCTTAAAGAGACCTTATTATCCTCATTTTCAAGTTCATTCCTGTATTTCAGGTGTTTACTAGCTGGTTTACATGCTTTAATGTTCAAAAAAACACATTATTTCCTCATACTGTCCGTTGCTGCAGGACGTCTGCATTGTTTTAGCCCAGTCCACTTTCAGGCCCCTTGCAGTCTGCTCTGATTGGTTAGCTCACACAAGCCTGAGCCAGCACTGCCTGTTTCTGTAGTCAGCTCTTCTGGTGTTTTTTGATTTCATGTAGTCCTTTTTTCACATGTAACTATATTGTTACCTTCACAGCTAAGTAAATATAGGCCTACAACAGACACACACACAGCCTACCATTGAGGAACCTTTGAGTAAAAGTGGCTTTATATAAAAACAAAGCAAACGCAACACTGAGTAGCGCTGCAGTATAAACACATAAAAAGCAACATGAAAAATCAGTACCGATTGCGTCAAATTTTCATCTGAAAAACAGTTAATCCACTGGTTCTTGACATCCTCAGGTGGTGGAAGACTTGCATTGGTTCTGGTGCCAAACAATAGAGCAGTTCAGATGCTTAGTTCTTAGCTTTGTACTGGTTCTCAAAGCAGTCTGAAGGAAAATGGTCAGCGCACAGTTGAGTTTTCCATTTGTTTTGGGAACATTTCAATCAAAACTAAAGACAAATGGCACTGTCCTGCTGACGGGGGGCATCATTATATATTTGTCCTTAACTTTGGAGGACTTTTGGTATCTTGTCATATCAGCGCATGCTAAGCTGCCATCAGATGTGATCGTTATCCAGTCCTGCATACTATGCTGCTAACTTGTAACTAACTTCGTTTGTTGAATTGTTCATTTAAAGGGTGTGTGATGTTTACCCAGTGCTGTTCTGTACAAGTAGCCTGGTCAGGGTACTTAAGGTTTGTAGACGACTTTGTTTTTTACACTGCGTGTGTTTTGATTTCATTCCACTGCCATCATGCCGAGCGTCAAGAGGCTGTCAGCTCGTGGTGAGCTGCCCCTACAGCTTGATTGAAGTGTGTTGCTGAATACTGTTTACAATGTATTAGATGCTAGCAGGTAAAGTACAGTAACACATTACTTAAAGTTAATAGGCTGCTAAGGGATAGGAATGTGGAGGCTCCTGTCAAACAACATGGCACTGAGGTTGTGTGAAAAATGCTGAACGCAAACTGTATTTCTCTGCCTTTTTGCTTCACATACATAGACACAAATTGAAACACTGGCCCAGAGTCACAGAGCAGGAGGCTGAAAGTGGGCAGAAGTTGAGAAATGAGTCATGTAGTGCCAGAGGCTCTTGGTGCATATGTGTCATGGGTATGTCCATTTGTAGAGCTGTTTATTATTATGATTATTATTATTTTGTAAAACATGTGAATTAATGTTGTGTCTTCACTTTTGCTTTTATGCTCTCTCTATGTGCGTACAAGTATGTGCATGTATAATTTTAAACAATGGACAGAGCAGACTTCAAACATGGACAAATCATACCACGTGGTGGCTGATAGTAAGGATGAGCCCCGATGAAAGCTTGTGCACTTGCAAACACAACTAGTTGGATATCAGTGAGTCAATATTTCTCTCTTTTCGGTTCAGTTGCAATGTTGTGTACCACACAAACACATTCTCTCTTTTATCTCCTCATCATGCAGGACCCCACATTACAGATTCCTGTATGAAATACATCAACAAGTAAAATCTACATTTGGTGATGTGTGGATGACTGACAACCCGCAATCCACATCTTTATAGAATGGTAGACTAAGGACTGTTTTTCAGCTCCAACCATGATATTACTGGATATATATTTACAAAAGTTACATTCTAATTATGTCAAAATATGGTTGTGTGTAGCTGAAGCGTCAGCATCACCTCTCAATCATCATTTATGACCCATTAGAAGTGTGTAGTGGTATCTACAGAGACCCTGTGTTTGCCTATCTTTTCTTCTTCTTCTTCTTCTTCTTCTTCTTCTTCTTCTTCTTCTTCTTCTTCTTCTTCTCCTTATTATTATTATTCTGTGTTTGGGATGTTTCGGGTGTCAGCCTATGGGCAGTGGGCTTTTAGTGCTCAGCCACCTTGTGATCTGCTGCAAAATTTAATGGGTTCTTTCTTGACCAAGTTTTATGAAATGTTATGAATTTTCCTATAAACCTGCTGACAAACAGACAAACCAGTAAACCGGACTGAAAACATGACCTTCTTGACGGAGTCAACAATCTGTAATATTGCTAATTGCTGTAATATGAGACACAAGCCAAGCATGCTGTTAAACAATCAAACCCCCCTGACTTCATCAATAATACTGATGCTTGGCAGATTGGTACAAAGATGTTTTGGGTGGTTTTAATTACCTTCTGCAGAGTCCTCCTGCATTGGGCTGTGCACATCCCATGCCAATTTGTAATATTTCCAGTCAGGATGCTTTATATTAATCCTATATGTAAAAGTATAAACCATTCACCATGATGTAGGCTGGAGTCTGTGTCTTTGCCTCCTTTTTATGCCTCTGCGTGTGGGTTAGCTGTGGCCAAGGCATTATGTTTTTGGGTTGTCCATCCCTCCGTCCATCTGTCCTTCTTGTACAGTTGGGCAGTATAGGTTGTTCTCTGTGGACGACCCTGCAAGATTATAAATTTCCTACCGATATTATTGTTGCTTGAAGTCGGGCCTATGATGGTGGCGTTTATAACTTAGTTTTGCTGCTGAATTGTCCCATGATACTTGCTGCAGTGACAGCGTGCATGAAAATGTTTAAAATCACTGAAAGCAGCCTCCCTAAGCCTCTCAATCCAGGCATCAGTGTGTAACAAGCAGAGTGTACAGGCGCTGTGAAGCCGCCTATGATAAAAGATAGCCATTAGTTACATCCCCATTTATTATAGAATTATATTATTTAAGTCAGAAGAGCAGTGGAAGACGACCCTGTACAGTAAATGAATGGAGGGTTTGTCTGTCATGTCTTTTATCCTTAGCACGTTAAAACATTGTTAGCATAATGCCGCTGACTGGAACAGCTACTTTAAAGACTTTAACACCTTTATTCAGGTACTCTTTGTATGGGTGACTTTCACTTTTACCAATGCCATGTTTTAGCACAATATCTTTACTCAATGATTTTGGGTACTTTTTACAACAGTGCCTAAATCATGTGCAGTCAAGGGAATATCAATTAAACTAATGCTGTTTTATTAATTCTAAGAATGGCTTTTATCTGTACTCACAAATAAACTCTTCTAGCATTTGTCTATTGTTAAATTCAATATTTCTCATTTATAACGCGCTCACCTTTTTAATTCTCGCTAAGATTCAATCAGTTTCATGCATGCGTGTGCTTTGGCATAGAGAAATTGCTTGCATGCAGTTGATGTGTTTTCCCTCTTGACTGCTTCAATCAATTCTTTATTATCCTCAGCAATTAAGGTACCTCACAATGATCAATGATTCCAATAAGCCTCTCTGTGGGTTTAGTGAGAAGGTTGGTCTAGTTTAACTTTCTGCTTCTCTCTATTCATATGGCTGAAGTACAACTGTGATTTGCATGAGCTTAAATACCACCTCACAAAAAATAGTGGGATGAATATCAACCAGTAGACTCTGTAGTTTTTGTATGCTGGCAATATAAGCCCACCCTTTATTGTTTAGTTGAGTGTAAACCACAGTCACCTAATCCTGCAAACATGTTAAAACAGAATCTAAGCCCAGTCATCCCAAGGAGAGAGGGGTTACTGTCAACTGTCTATCAAGAGCATCGCTTTCAACTTGACTGTAGTGCTTCTTCATGCCCTTGATGTTGCTCTGCTTATAAGTTGTTGTGAATTCATAATAATAATATGTAAATTCGACAAAAGCACTATTGAATCCCCAGAGTATCTTCTCATTTGCATGACCGAGTAAGTTTCAGTTTGTTTAGGTGAAAATCCTGATGTCGAAAAGAAGTGCAGAGGATGCTTTGTGGAACGAGAAAATGCTTTTCCATTTTATCCGAGTTATGACTTGATGCAAAGACTGTAAACACTGTAAAATGCAACTCAAACACGCATGCATGTTTGCATCTGTGTTCTGTACACTCAGAAATGCTCACCCTCATATATAAACAAACGCATTGCCTGATCCAGCCTATGAATTAATAATCAGAAAATACCAGCGGTATCAGAGTAAATGTCCTTCCTCTCTCAGTGGACTGCATTAAAAAAACATTTCTGAAAAGCCACATATTTCCCCACAGGGAGTCATGAAACTGTTCAAGAGGAAGGAAGGGGGAACAATGGTTCACAAGCAGATGTAGCCATCACACGTTTTACTTGCTTTCAGCATTTCAGGATTATCATTCGGAAAATCTTGCACTTCTGTTATTGCAAATATGCAGACAACTGCTACCAGTAGTGCATTATCATCATTTATTTTATTTTATTTATTTGTATCCTTTGTAAGCATCAAAAGGTCCACATTTATCAAAACACTGCACTCTTAGGTGCTGACTACAAAGATATAATCGATGAGTGAGGGGGTTGTTTGACTATCCAGTTTGCAAAGATATAAAACAGAAATGAAATAAAAGCGTGAACAAGCTAATTTTGGGGCGTCTTTGCCTGAATAATGACAAAATCAACTAATCAATGAATTGATTATTTAAAAAAGCAGCTGCACATGAAATTCTGCACAGATAATCTATTCTGCTCAGTGAACCAAACAAACTTTTAGCTGCAGGTGGGAGTTACATTTTGGGCCACACTAAAAAGGAGATAAACACTGGCGATACACCGCAGTGAATAAATAATCCTCCCCTACTGTGTTGCTTTATTCCACTGCTTTAGGCCAGTGGAAGTTAGGCTGCAGCGTTTCTCCTTAGTCTTCTCCTGCCTGCTTTTTGAAGACTCCATTGTTCCACCACTTCAATACATCTCTGATCCTTTCAATCTATGCCTCTTTGATTCCACAGGATAAATACTTGGCAGGTATTTTATTTTTCTCTTCCCCCCCGAGGCAGGTATACAAACTTTAGTCATTACCATAATAAGGTAAATCAGACTTTAAAGTGTTGCACTGCTTCAACAGTAGCCCTGAAGAAAACTGCTGACGGAGGCACAACTTGTTGTTAGATCTTCGGCGGGAGAACGCTTGTTTGTAATTGACTCAGCTACAACACAGTTCCCCCTTTTGAAATATAGACTCCACTTGACTCCCGTAAGTAGAGTTGATCTGTGCAGTTTGGTGCTTTGATGAGAAAGTGGTTGGTAAATGGGGTGTGTACACTCCTACTGTAGAGGATCGTTGAGCAAAGCCATAGGGGGAAGGAACATTCAGAATTTAGGATCTGTGGTTTCAGAAAAATTATGAGCTTCCCAAGTGAATATAGCGGCTACTGTTCATTCATACCTGCGCATGTTTCTTCGGTTTTGGTTAGAATAGTGAGACTGTATAGTGTTACTATCTGTTAGGAACTGAGAAAACACAACTCTCAGCTTGGTGACCTCAAATCAGTCACAGTCAGGTAAACATTTGTCACAATTAGTGGTAGTTCATCATCAGTTGAAAATGGGAAACAAACAGCAAGTCAGATTTTTTTCTTCTTCATCCATCTATCCACCCCGACTTCCTCCCTATGCAGGCTTTATCACTCTATAATACCGACTTCCTCCTTTGCTCCCTTCATAATTACTCTAGCCTCAAGAGGGCTTTGTCGCGTGAATGTAAAAATGTTGTTTGGGGCACTTGCTGAAACGACTGATGCTGTCGTTCTTCTTGGGAGGACAGCCTCTTTTAATTACTGAGAACTTTTCTTTTATTGCAGATATATATACACTGGGTTGCCAGTATAGTAGTCTGCCCTCAGAGATAAAAATGGGATAGACTATACATTAGAAACACTTCTTAGTGAAACAGAGACCAATTCAACAGCACCACAACCGAAGTCCCCAACTCTTTATTACTTAGCATTATAAGTATGAGTTTTATTCTACTATTTATAGAGTTTATATGTCTGTTTTTATTTGCATTTGATGGATTGTCCATAGTTCTCATCCATAGTGTTACCCATTCATTAAATATTATATACCTACTTTAACTTTAAAATGACACAATAACAAAAAATTATGTTGCTTTGTTGAAGATGAAAGGACGATAACAATACAAAGGCTTTAAACTCACATTTAGAAACCGCATTACAGCAGACACTGCATTATCATAATTAGATTTCTTCTACACAATGACAAGTAAAATTGCTGATCCATTACTGACACCAGCAAAGTTCAAGATGGAGAAGGTTTGTGCCAGCCTGGTTTCCATTCAAACCCAGCCAGACAAATCCAGATAGTATCTCTAGAGAAAATGACAAATTTTACCCCATACCATGCACTTTTAACTGCGCTGCTACCCCTCTTTCAGACTGCACTTTGCAGACCACTCAGGGTTTTGACTCTTAACATCCTGCTGATGGAGGGAAAGTGATCCAGGTCTGACTGCGGGCAGCTTGGCCACTGAGCCGAGGCTGATGATTTGCTCACATCTCTATCTGAACCGCCCAGAAGCGGTTCAATACCTGTACTACCTCAACATTTCAGGGCTGAAGTCAACCCCCTGCGGCCCAGTGTAGAGGAAAGAGTTTCTATGATGTTAGATATGGCTGTAAATGATGGCAAATTGATGTGATGCTCAAAAGTCTTACAGTAAGTGGTCTTTGAAAGAGGAAGAAGTTTCAGAGGAAGACTGTACGATGCTCTGCTAAACTCTTCAGTCTACTATTTCTGAATACTCTTTTCTATATACGGTGTGTTGATTGTGACTGGTCACATTAGCGACGCATCTCTTAACCGCATAATTTGATGATAAATTCACTGAGAAAACATAATCACCCATAATTTAAGCGCTGTATATCTTTGTGTAATGTAGCAAATGATGAACACCGAACAGCAAAAAGATGTTTCCTCTTTAACAGCCTTCCAGGAGAGATGGTACAAATATCTGACTCCTGCACATCGATTTTAAACAGTCCTCACAGGAAAGAAAAAAACCCAGAAACTGAATACCACTTTCTATTTCTCTCCTTTTACTGGTTGTTCATGTTCAATATTACCTACAAATGATATATGAATGAATGGATGGCAGATAATTGTATATTTTAATGCTATGAGAATTACACTCCAAGTTAATATTTATGGAAATTGATGTCTAAATCCATGTAGTACCAAGTACACTGTTTCAATGCTTAGAGACTTCTGCAGATATTCTGCAACCTACATGAAAACCATCATAGACAAGTTCATGTAATATTCATGTGAGCCCATTGTCCACACAGAGCTGTTTCAGCATTCATTTCAATGTATTTATACTGCTTATTTCACCACAATCAAATTATTCTTCCACAAAACAATCATTTCAAACTCTGATTGTTGTGATTTTACAATATGCTTGCAGTGCTAGACCTCTTAATGTTGATTACATTTTAGTGTCTAGAGCTATAGTGCTTCTATGACAGTGCACAAAAAATCATTCATATTAACTGATGCTTAACCTGTATATATATATATTTTTTTACCACTTCAAAGCAGTGTTTTGATTTTTTTGAGATTGTACGTTATCACAAAGCATTTTTTACTTTTCGGCTGTCATTCAATGCTGTTCGCATTAAGTGGTTCACATGTATTTTTAAGCACGAATGTAACATAGAGAAAGGAGAGAAAGGTCAAAGTATAAAGAGCAAGACCACAGATGGAGAAGGCCGGGGTGGTGGATGGATGGACAAACGCAGGTCTTTCACCCAGGAGACAGGGATTTGTATTCCGTGTGAAATCGAAAGTAAATATTGACCTATTTTAACCTTTACATACGGCTTGTCAGTTACATCAGCAACATATAACATAACTAAACTGATTTTAACCTTAACCATGATCTTTTTTCCTAAACCCAACCAAGTAGTTTGATGCCTAAACTTAGCCAAACTGCAACCGTAGTCATGTGACCTTTAGTCACATGACTAAAGTCACCTGATCAAACAAATCAATCTATTCTTCCATAAACGCAGATGACATTAAATGACCCATGAAAACCTTAAAATGCCTGAAATGACATGCAAAAATGTCCTTAGAAGTGATGTGCTACGCATACACCATCCAGTGAGATCACATTTTCACAGCATATAGTTGATATAGCAAAAATGTATTTACACATACAGCCGACAGATGGTGCAGTGAGACTAAAGCAAAAAGAGTAAAGCTGTGGACCGTACAACCAAAACAATGAGCTGAAAGATGCTAAATCTTTCTCTGTTATAAGGTAAAATAAACCTTTTTTGATCTGCAGCTATGAAAATCTGTTGTTACAGCAATAAATACAGATAAAAAGGTGAAAATACTGGCACTGGCTACTACATGCTGGTAGAAGATCTTTAGGAGCCTGTTGCATGTATATTGAAGGATCTTTGCTTTTTCCAAAAGAAAAGTCTGCTCTATGACTTCCTGAACAGGGTGTAAGTGTTGTGAAACCAGTCTAGTTTTTGTTGATTTGGACCCCAGGGTACCTGAGCTGACATGACTGTAGATTTGGGGGGTAACTCTCCTTTCACATTACACAAGCACATTAACACATTTTCATACATTAACAGTCATTAATGTAAAAAAAAAAAAAAAAATTGCAGCTTTAAGTGAGACTACATCTATGCCTTCATAGTTGTTTTGGCTCTGTTTTTAGTACATCATTAATCATGTTTTTAAATATTAATTTAGGCCCTGAAGTCTTTTTCATGGTTTTATGCATTCTGAAAATGATCCACAGTATACTACACAGGCATTGGTTTTCGCATCTAATGACAATAGACTGAATGATTCTCCAAAATAGTCTATAGATTAGCATTAAGCCAGAGCTTTTATATAATTATAGCAAAACAGACCTGCACTTTGTTAGCCACCGATTCAGTGGGGTGAAAGAGGAAGAGAGAGAAACTAATCAGATTTATCGCAGGGTAGCTTTATAATTATTTACTCCATTAGCCATTAGTGGTCGACACAAAGTGCACTGGCTCGCAAAATTAGAATCCTTATCTGAATGTTCCAGAGCGTTCATTGTATTCTCAAAGAATGTGTAAATGCAGCGGGATGTGCCCCAACCCGGAGGCTCCGGGTTTACAAGGACACATCGAGGACATGTCAGTGTGTGACACCAAGAATGTTTTGCAGTGCAGTGTGAGATTGAGAGAAACAGTGATGATTCCCTGAGGGGATCAAAGCACTCATTTGCATTGAAACCATCAAACATAAATGTCCCTGTACTGAATGATGAGGATCTGGTTAAGTTGCTTCAATGATGTACTGTATCAGGTTGGTTCTAAAGTATAGAAAAACACTCAACTTCAACTCTCTTCAGTGCCAAGGTTGCAATAACTCATTCCACAAGCATGTCTTGGTTTTTCAGATTTACATTCATCTAAAAAAAATTTTAAAAATGTATTGGAGAAAGTTTCTTCTCAGTTTAATGGCTCCTTCCTTTGTGATAGGCCATGTGCTGTTGGTGTAAAAACGGATTCCAAGCATGCTATCATATGTAACACACTGACATCTTTCAGTCGCTTCAATCTGCAACAGGCAAGGACATTTTGATGTGGTTTGGTTCTGCTTTCCTTTTGATACACACATTTGAGTATTGCCGGGAGATCTATAAAAAAATAGTAGAAGAAATTGCTTAGTATATTCTCATTGGCCCATTTGTGTGGTATGTAGCAGTGTGCGGTTTTATGTTGGAAAGAAATTGAATGACACAAGGACAGAGATGATCAATATATTTAACTGCAGTATAACACACAATTCATTGATCATCTCCTGTTCTTTATTTCTCAGTACTGTCACTGCCCATTTACATATTCTCGCTCAAGAGGTGATGACCAGTTGGCAAGACAGATCATCAACATTTAAATCTAGAAGCAGAAGGTCAGGGGTATGAAAATATCAGGGGTTGAGCCTGAAACAAGTGCCACATAAATCCTGACGTCCCATTGACGTGGAGGCATTCCACTTCACTGGGAGAATAATAGGTCGGAGGTAAAGACTGCGGCAGTTCAGTACTAATTCCTCTAGTTTGATATACTGAACAAATGAAAAGACTAACAAGTAGTCAAGATAAACTGTTGAGAGAAGATTTACAGGGATAACATCCAAACCAGGTGAAACTGGATGCAAGCACTGAGATGTGTTAGAGGGAAAAGTGGAGTTATCTTTGTTTCGCTGAGAAAAAATAAAGTCCCATGGTCTTCCTGTTGGTATAGTAGAAGCAAATGGCAGAAAAGGGCAATACCTCTCCTGGGGGACTACAGACATATAGATCTCCATTTCTGGGTGAGACACCAACAGACTTCCTTTCACTCTACCAGCCTGGGGAAACTTCAAGTACCTCACAGGCTCAGAGTCTCAAGTGCAGTTGTAGTGGGATAGTGCAATCTACTGCAATTTCTGAATCATACTGCAGTTTACAGACAGTCTCTGGTGTGGCTGCCTTTACACTTAAAGTAACTGAGCAGATGGGATTTTCAAAGTTCACTTCAAAGGTTGAAATGTTTGATGGTTGTTATAATGAGAAGATTTGTGATTACACAGGGATTCATCGGACACTTGAACTTCAAAACATGAGAGCTCTATACTTTTTTGATACCATGAAGGTTTGCTGGATGGGAATAGATTTCAGTGTAGCTTACAAAAATTACACCACCGCTAACAGTGAAGTCAGTGACACATTGGTCCAGGAGGTGTGAAGGATATCAAATTAATATTAACAAAAGCACACATCTTTTTCTAAGTGAGTCAGTTCGTACCAGCCAAATGCTTTAATGCTAATACTGATGTTAGGGATGCAACAATAAGTGTGTGACTGCATTTTGCTGGTGAAAGTTATAGTACTGCACATGGTGTGTGATATGTGTGAATATAATAAACACAATAATCATTTTTTAGTTGTCATCATTGACTCTCTTCCTTCCTACTGCATATTCAAGGGTTTCTGGAGCAAGAAAAGCTTTTCCGTTGCCTCTCACCTCAGCATTGCAAGCAAGTGGGTGGGTAAACCATGGATCTATTAAGGGAAATCTGGATACAGTGTCAGAGGCAGGGCCCAGTTCATTTCTACAGAAGCTGCTCAGTGGCGCACAAAGCCAACAATGCTTGACCTACCAGGTATAAAATCACCCAGATCTTCCGTATAGCTTCCGCATTATGCACCAGAGTCTTCTGCTGACCGAGCCACTAACTTCTGGTTCAGCCCTCTGTTAACTTAACTGTGTCTCTTCTAGACAAAATGTTATCAGACCAACTGGATCAAATTTGAGTGAAAGGAGTCATTTATGGGGGTTGTGGCGCTCAAAACAATGTATCCAGCATTTTACAGCTGCTTCTTTCACAATATAAGCTTATGGGAAAAAGTTGTTTTGGGCCAGTGTGCTTCACATGACAGTGTTATGACATGTCAAATTGGCATCAAAGCCAATCTCCAATCGGGGATGATCCACTGTATATAAAATATAAAAGCTTTCCAAAAGTTAAGCCAAACTGCGGGGATATTTTACTTTCCAGCTCGTCACATCTAAACTGTTTGCCTCAACCAGACACCAAAGGATGCATACTATTATTGAAGCAACACACTGAGATCGCCCAATCGAGAAGAAGTATTATCAATTTAGAAAAAAATCCCATCCCACCTTGTCTCTTTATTAGACAGTTTGAAGTATGAAAGAGCTATGGCTATGACTATCCAATGTATGATATTCTTTTAACGATACCCAAACCAAAGGTTAAGTCTCTGATGTTTCACTGCATATTTATAAGGATGACTTTAATGACCTGGGAAATATACGTAAACAATCAAACCTCAGGTAGGATTACAAGACAGATACCAATTCACCTCTATGCATCCAGAACAACATAGTCAACATAAATAGTGTTTTTAAAAAAAGAGGATTTTAACTCGAATTTGTAAATCTTACTGAAGCATTTTGCATACAAAGAAAATGCATCCTTTTCAATTTAAAGTCTCCTCCTGTCAAGAAATCTCCAATAGTGTAGAACTGAAACATCATATTACATGGAGAGCATGAAGGAGAGTGAGACTAAGCATATAGAAATTGGCTTTCAAGGTGGTATCTGTAATTAAACTGCCTAGAAAGCATAAAATTGAAAGGTAGACACACACACAAATGCTATCAAACACTTAAGCACGCCGTCAGTGACTACTCTGCAGCTCAGGGTTGGTTATGTAAATGATGCTTGAATGTGATCCATAACATTATATTTTTGACTGTCTTGACATGACGGATTTTGTTCTTTTCATTGCTCACTTGCCGAAATAAGACAGTTTTCTGCTAGGGTTCTCTTAATCAAAACGAAAGACGTAGTTTGGTGATGTAGCGTGGGATCATGGGAGTTTTTGTCCTCATTGTTAAACCACCACCATTGCCAATGAAAATCTATCTGACGAGACTCAGACATGGCGGAAATGTTAACAGACGAGGTAACGTTTTAAAGTTTTATTCATGTTATGTTTAGTCATTTTTGAAGACGGCCTTCCTCACTCTCTGGGAATTTATAGCGACAGACGACCAAAAAACACACAGTGACCTTAAATAAAATTTTGGATTCCTCTTTGAACATTGTTGGAAACATTTAGGATAACAACTCGACAAAATATGTTACAAAGGTGTAGTCGTTTTGTAGATTTTATTGTGGAAATGTTACATATAATTAAGTCGTAACAAAAAGGTACAGCTCATGTAAAGCGACTGTGTTGACTTAAACACATGGCTTCAAAGAGTGGAAACAATCAGTATCCCCCTGAGCTGTGCTGCATACTTCATTACTGCTTCATGCCCACAAACATACACATACTGCAGACATACACACACATACAGTATGCGTACAGGACATTCTACTCTCTCTTTCACACATTAGCAAACATGACAGCTGCCTCCCCTTTTATTTTTGTTCTTCCTCTTATATCTTTTATAGGTCATATCAGCAGGGACACGCTCAAACAGTTTGAGAGGCGGCAGTTCAATTTATAGAAATAAAATTGCACACCCACCTCATCCAGAAGCCAGTTGTAAGAAATATGTTAAACTGTGTGTATACACGATTTTCTGGAGCAACTGAGCTGAACAGAATCTAATATGCAGCAATATTCTTGCATGTTTTTGCTGTCAGCATACTTATCTATAATACAGTATGTGTATCTGTTTTAATATGCTAGATTTTTATGCAGATTGTTGATTAAGGTGTGTCTACATGTTTTTTTATGGAGCACACTTAAACAACATCATTGTATTTCTTTCAACCTTTTAGTTGAAAGAAGAAAGAGGGCAGTGAAACAAAATCCTGCACATGAACATCTCCAGTCTTTACCCGGAGAGGACACAGTGTCAGGTCCTACAACCTTGAGGTTTTAACCTCTAAAGTGCCTTCTTCTCCTGTGGTCAGATCTCCTTGGTGACCATTTAACCTGTATCTTGTCCTCTGGGACCACATGACATTTCAGAGACTGGGAACACCCACCCAGACCCCAGCTGCAGTAACCAGTCATTTCCATGAAATATTTATTTACCTGCATAGCCTTGCAGCCAAAACGGAGACTGTGGTTTAAACAATGAAAACAGCAGATAGAAAAGAATCACTTTCCCAAACTGTTGTGAAGATGATCAAATAAAATAAGAAAGGCAAAAGATTCATGTAGTGTCCAGATATTTTGGTTTTCCACAGATCATCTGCAATTATCTGTGATGGCACACTAAGATGTGGTTTACATCGAAACAGCTGATGCATCCCTAACCTTTTTTATAACTGGCTTCGTATCACCCCCTTCAGAAATCATGGCACTTTTTTTTAATTTCTGCTGCTGCTGTGTTGGAAACCCTCCTTTCAGAGATGCTGCGTCCACATCATGTGGCTCTCTCAGGAGGACGCTTTTCACTCAGAAATCATCATTACTCTACAAACATACTTTCTGCAAAGTTGCTCTCTTGTCTGTAGTGAGGGAGAGATCTGCATTATTTAAAAAACAAAAGGCAACCATTTCCAACGTAGCTGTTGCTGGGCTTGCCTCACACACAAAAAATGTGCTGGCCCACTCACAGCGCTCAGCGATGAGTCACTTATCCTGAGATTGCACCATTTCCCCTCATGCTTATGTGCATATTGTACATCACACACACCCTTTTCTTCCCTCTTGCCACTGAGTTTGAATATTCACACAGTTACAATGCAGCAGGAGAACATCATCAGAGTCTTATTAAAGTTACCCCCCTCAAAAGAAAAGCAGTACAGTGGTGTAAGTAAGAGCATTCATTGTAAAACAAAAAAGAAAAATAATTTTTCTATCAAACAGTTAATGTCAGTATTATACTCCATGTATTCACCTCAGTGCCAAAGACAATGACAGTGAGAACACCAATGTGCCACTATATATATTTAATTTTCTTATACATAAAAATTAAAAGAATAAGAATTCCCTGAGGCCTTCGCTCAATCAAACATCTGGCATTCAGTACTTTCATTTCATCTCTCCCTGAAGCCCACACATCAACATAATACCTTCCTCCCAGACAAACACAGTCTCATTATTTACACAGTACCTGTCTTGGAAAGAATATTGGAGATTGGAGTAAATAAGCCACGCAGTGTGTGTGTGTGTGTGTGTGTGTGTGTGTGTGTGTGTGTGTGTGTGTGTGTGTGTGTGTGTGTGTGTGTG